>JAGFNQ010008336.1:0-61026 GCA_024364735.1 Boesenbergia rotunda | reverse complement strand
TTTTCAAGGACTCAAGATAAATCTTGGAGTTTCTTCGCAAGTGACCTTCCTTGCCACAATGATGGCAAGTGCCTTTTAGGGTATTTTCAGTCTTTTTGGCCTTTTTCTTCTTTCCCTTATTCTGTTCTTTGGCCTTCCTCTTAGAACCTTTCTTCGAGGAACCAACTAACAGCACTGTCTTCTGTTCCTGCTTCACAGAAGGCTCTATAGTCTTCAGCAGGTTGAGCAACTCAGGAAACTGGTTTGGAGTTGCATTTTCAGGAGGACGGTTGGGAAGTTGTTCTTCAAGGACATAAGCAAGCTTCTCAGCCTTGAGGACTATCCTCAGGTTTCGAAGCCAGTCCATGAAGTTTGGCCCAGTCAGTTTATTGGTGTCCAAAATGGAACGCAAGTTTAGGGAAGATATGATCGAGTGATTATCCTAGAAATACAAATTGAGATTATGTGAGAAGATTTATTAAAGAATGTATCAACATACATAAATTAAATCGTATTTATTTTACGAATTGATTCACCCTTATTATCAATTCGGGAGATCGTAGGAACATCTCCAAATAGGTTGATATCCAACCATAGATAAGAACAACCATGGCTGTGGCCATCAAGTTCTTCTTAGCTATGAAGGTAGGTAATTTCACCGATTACACATCACATATATGTAACTATCACATTATGCTATCAACTAATTGAATGTTTGCATAAAACATTGGGTTGTTAACTCATTAACAAGTATGTATCATTATACATAACACCCAACTTCACCTCTCTTTACATCGACCTTGGCTGTGACACAACAAATCGATGCTCCAAGCTTAAGGCTGACCCATTAATCAAGAAATAGTTTTAATATGGTTGGAGCTCATTCAACCGCTTAGTCAGGCTTGGATGTGTCCAACAACCAAAACTAATGATTGACCTCTGACTCGAACTATATTATTCATAAACTAATTCCATGGTTTGAACATGTTGAGGTTCAAGTCGGGCATGGATGTGTCCATCAACCCAAGCGAGAAACAAAACTCCGATTCTAACCATATTAATGGAAGGTGTTGGCCTTAATATTTTGTAAGAGGTTTTGGGTCTCATTCTCTTTAAGCACATTCATGACATAAAATTATGTCATGACTAACGATTTCCTTAATAAAGTATGTATGTGACTTAATTTATCAAGTCTCATGAATTAAATTAGGAACCAAATTTCCTAATTATAATTTCATACTTTATTAAAGGAATTGTTTTGGGAAACAATTTCCTAAATTGTCATAATTAATTTCGGAAATAATATGTTCAAGACTTTGATTTCTCTAAATCAAATCTTGTTAAATTAAGAGACAAATCCCTTAATTCAACTACATATTATTTTCATGAAAATCTCATTTAAGAAAACTCTATAGGAAACCATTTTCCTAATTAATTTTGGAGACAACAATATGTAAGAGCATCACCTCTTAAACATATTTTATTCATGGATTTAATTAATTACAACAAATTATTTTTTAAGGGTGGCTCCCCGAGGCTCAGATACCCAAAGAAAAGTAATGTGTTGTAAATCCAATTGGACGGCTCCCCGAGACTCAATCCAATCAAACATGACAATTTCAATTAAAATTAGGAAATTAAATTACAACAACTAACATTAAATTGGACGGCTCCCCGAGGCTCAATCCAAAATAAAGAATTTTGTTGTCAATTTAAAAACCAATTCAAATTTAATTGTCAATTAACTGTCCATGAATTTGTCTAGACTTTCTTAAAAGAAAGTGCCCAAAATTGCGAGATTTCGAAAATTGATTTTCAGAATAATTGCAAGTTTCCGGTACAAAGAAAACTTACATATTTCCAAAATTAGAAAATTTCTAAAATAGAAAAATTTCCAAAATTGGAAAGTTTCCAAAGATGGGAAGTTTCGAAATTATTATAAAATTTCAGAAAATAGAAAATTTCAAACGTTTGCGAAATTTCATGAGGATTTCCAAACTTTGAAATTCCTAAATCTAAAATTTATTATAATTTGAAAGTTTCCATAATTGAAAATTTTTTTCCGAAATTGAGATCATGACAAAGTTTTCCACAAAACAATTATTTGATTAAGTCGAACACTAACCGGCTCTGATACCACTGTTGGGACCGGGTGCATGTCGACAAGGATACGAGTTCGTAAAATTTAAAATTTTTACGTGCAGCGGAAGAGTTTGCATAAAATAATTTTCTAAATTATTTTAACATCGTATCTAGCATGCAACCTTATAGTGTATCGACATAATCATAAAATAAAAGTTTGCGAAAAAGTAAACTAATTTACTTTTGTACCTTGCGTAACTCGAAGAAAGGGACGAGATCCAACCGTAGCGTCCCTTGGAAGCTTCGCCTCTATTCGCATCCACGCCGAGTTCTCTTCGGGATGACTTCGCAAAGTCACGAGTTTTGTGCCGACGAGAACTACTAGATTCTCGGAAGGCACAACTAGAAGGATAAGAGAAAATAATGAAAAATTAACCAACGAAGTAACGGAATCAAATTCCGGGAAGAGAGGAATCGCTATCCGCTTCTTCTTCTTCGCGTTCGGGTTCTCCTTCTTCTTCTTGAAGCTCACGCCAACCTCAACTAAGGGAGGAGTTGCGCCGGCCCTAAGTCACCAAGTGGGCGCCGGCCCTAGGCTCCAAGTGGGCGCCGGCCCTAGGCAAGAGAGGGAGAGGGAGAAGAGAAGAGAAGAGAGAGAGAGGGAGAGCTCTATGATTCAATTACTTGAATTACTCAATTGGAATTAAGGGCTAGCCTTTGGTTCCTTTATATAGTAGCAACTCTTTTGCTAAGTCTCCCTCTAAACCGAATTAACGGAATTAGTTATAAGAAATTTATCTTATAAATTTTCTTATTGCTTATTCCTTTTAAGCCTAGTCTTATTATAAATAATTTATAATAAAACAAATTAGTTATCATAAGAGATTTATCCTATAAATTCTCTTATGAATTTTATTATAACTAACTTTATAATAAAACTAATTATTTATCATAAGAAATTTATCCTATAAATTCTTATGAATTAATTCCGTTTAAACCAAGTCTTTATTATAAACTAATTTATAATAAAAACTAATTCTTCTTCTCTTTAAATTATGGAATAAATTTTATAAGAAATTTATAAACTTTCTTATTATGAAAAATCAATTCATAATTGATTTTATAAAATTAAAATAAACCAATTCATGGATTATTTTAATCTTCCATAAAAGGAATAAATTTCTATAAATTTATTTATATAAATTTCTTTATACAAATTTATTTATCCATAATTTATAAAATAAATCGTGCTTGATTTATCTTATTAATTAAACCAAATAAATTGATTTAATTCCCTTTAATGGCCGGCCACCACAAGGAGGGTTAATACCCTCTTTGGCCGGCCAAAACCGACCCGAACCGATCGTGAATTAAACTCATTTAATTCGCCCAAAAAGCCTTCAAAAGACTTAGCCATTTTAGTTTCCATTGCGCCTCTGATTAACTCAGATTCGACTTATTTCTCTTGATCGGAAAATCCAATTTTCAACTCGTTTTAAATCCCTCGGATTACTCGTAGTGCGTGTGACTAAATAGGCTTTCGATTTATGTTGGCCGTCTATAATTAACTAATTATAGAACGATCATGAGTGGCACCTAGTAGTACATCATGATCCCCAATTAATCGAAAGATCAATGGTTTGACCTCAGAAGAAATTATTCTGAAACCCTTCAGCAGCTCTAATGAATCGTGCCCCATTCCCTTCACCACCTTATACCCACTTGGTTCAGGACATGGTCAATGGTGTCAGTCCCCACTAGGCTGACTACGTCACGCCTAGCCCAAGTAATGTCTTACTCATCCATTGGATTTCTAATTACTCTCATGTATTTTAGAGACTCTCACTCTAAACATGATATGCTCTGGCCAGAGGCTTTGAGTAACAATCCGACGATAGGCCTGGGTATACATCTCCTCGCAAGGAGTGGTGAATCCTTTGTAGGCTGTTCAAACATCTTCGGGCACTTTGGCTTATACCCGATCATCCTGGGTCCACACCTCCTTGGAGATGCTTGCTTAAGATGTCAAAGTATAAGTCTCCATGACCAAGATGACTTGAACACCGCAAGTCAAAGGAACATCGCACTTAAGCCGCAGTAAGATCTTCATTGACATATCTATATGTAGATTCCCATATGAAGTCTTACAGCTAGTCACTCCAATGAACTAGTTCCCTTAACTAGCATCCATGTTTATCTCCGGACATCCCAATGTCACCAGCCAGTGAGAATCAGCTGATTAGAGAATAACCCATGCTAGTCTCAACAGAATTGATAGTGTCCGTTTTTATCAATTCATCGACTAGGGATATTTTCAATACTTCACATTTGCGCATTTAGAGATAATCACTAGTTGTGATCTCATCACAAATTCTCTAATGCTGTGAGTTGTATTGCGGACATTCAGTAGATGAGTTTAAGATCCCAATCAAATACACAAGCATGTATACTCAAATAGTGAATTATCATTTATTAATATAAATGTTTTACAATCATAAGGCGATTGCCTTAGGACACTTCTCTCATATCACTAACAGGAAGTCCTCTGATCACAATAGACTACTAACTCACTTTACTCAAGCGAGTTTCGTCAAGAAGGATAGTAGGAAACGAGCCTCATTAAATAGGGCTGATGAATTGCAAAAGTAAGGAGAGAATAAAACTCATGGTCGGGTATGCATCTCCTAATTATTTGATCATTACAAAACTTCCATAAATAAGGATCATCCCACACGTAGAATTTAGCATCACTTTTGAGTTTATCTTTTTGAGCTTTAGAAAATTGTGTAGGAAAGACATGAGCTACTAAAAAGTTAACAAGGTCTGCATACCAAGGCGACTCTCCATGTATCGCAAGAAGGTGCTCGTCTCTAAAGTCATCGTCAATAGGGGTAGGGGGTCCATCTCTCTCAATTCTGCTCAAGTGATCTGCATCCAGGTTCTCTTTGCCACTTCTATCTCTGATTTCCATGTCAAATTCTTGGAGCAGGAGCATCCATCTGATTAGTCTAGGCTTAGCATCTGGCTTTTTCAAAAGGTATTTCAGAGCTGCATGATCAGAAAAAATAATAACATGTGAGCACAACAGATAAGATCTAAATCGATCTAAAGCAAAAATAATGGCAAGAAACTCCTTTTCAGTGGTGGTATAGTTTGCTTGGGCGACATCTAGAGTTTTAGAGGCATAGCATATGACATGAGGTGCTCCATCCACCCTCTGAGCAAGAATAGCTCCAACTACAAAATTAGATGCATCACACATTAATTCAAAAGGTAAATTCCAATCAGGGGCTCTAATGATAGGAGCTGAGGTAAGAGCCTCCCTTAATTTGTGAAAACCCTCTTTGCACTTATCATCAAAACAAAAATCAACATCTTTTTGCAACAGTCTTGTCAAGGGCCAAGCAATATCGCCGAAGTCTCTAATGAATCTCCTGTAGAATCCTGCATGACCAAGAAAAGCTCGAACATCCCGTACGCATACGGGGTAAGATAAAGAAGATATGACACTAATTTTTTCAGGATCTACCTCAATACCTCTCCTAGAGACTATGTGACCTAAGACAATACCATGCTAGACCATGAAATGACATTTTTTGAAATTAAGAACAAGATTGGTTTCAATGCATCTTTGCAAAACCCTAGACAAATTATCTAAGCATGAATCAAATGAAGTGCCAAAAACTGAAAAATCATCCATGAAAATCTCCATGCAATGCTCTAATAACTCACCAAATATACTTACCATGCATCGCTGGAACGTTCCTAGAGCATTGCAGAGTCCAAATGGCATCCGTCTGTAGGTAAATGTGCCGAAAGGACAAGTGAAGGTAGTCTTCTCTTGATCCTCTGGGTCTATGCAAATCTGGAAATATCCTGAGTACCCATCCAAGAAGCAGTCATGGGACTTCCCTGCCAACCTCTCAAGCATCTGGTCAATAAAAGGCAAAGGGAAGTGATCATTCCTCGTGACTTTGTTTAGCTTTCTGTAATCAATGCATACTCTCCATGAATTTTTAACTCTGGTGGGCACTAACTAGTTTCTTCCATTTTCCACCACTGTAAACTCCAGATTTCTTAGGCACCACATGAATGGGACTAACCCACTGACTATCAGAAATAGGGTAAATAATATCTGCCTGTAATAGTCGAGTCACCTCTTTCTTTACTACATCCAAAATAAGTAGATTTAGTCTTCTTTGTGGCTACCTAACTGGTTTGACATTTTCTTCCAAAAATATCCAGTGCATGCAAATAGCTGGGCTAATACCTGGTATATCTGATAAAGTCCACCCAATAGCTTTCTTGTGCTGCCTCAGGACTTGCACTAATTTCTCTTCTTGCTCTGAGTCTAAGTGTTGTGCAATAATGACAGGAAAAGTCTGCTCCTTGATAAGTATCATTTTAGATGCTAAAATCTGTGTTTGACCCATATTTTACTTGCGTAATTATGGATTTACCCTAGGTTCTAGGATTTACATTCATTTTGGACTTAAGTGCAAATTTTGATATATTTGAATTGTTTTGTCACTAAATTGTTGATCTACTTTTGTAGGCTTGGAAGGATCATGGACCTAGGTCATGTTGGGTCAAAGTTGAGTCAAAAGTGGACTGGATCAAGTGATCAAGCGTCGACTAATATGGACCGTCCGATGCAAGAACGGTTAGATCTAGACCATCTAAAAACATTTGATCAATCCGAGCTGGGGTTAAGGATAATCAAGCACTTGGATCAAGATCTGAAAATTTCATCCAAATCAGAGATCATCTGGCCGTCAGATCAAGCTCAGGAGGATCTAGACCGTCCATTCAAAGATCAAGGTGATTTGAACCATCCGTTGCACATTTGGAAGATCCGAGCCACTGAGAGATAGATCCTGACCTTTGATCAACATCTGAGAGTTTTGGTTCAGATTGGATAAAGATCAACCGTTGGATGAGCTTTGAACAATCTCAGCCGTCCAAATTAAATGGCATGAGTTTGAAGGGAAAATTCCCTCCGCAGAACAGGGGTCGCGTCTTCGCCAGTTCGTAGCTGAGTTCTTCTTGTTTTCTGCACCTGTTCTTCAATTCTTCGGCATTTTTTCATCTGAAGGCGTGGCCATCTCGATCTCAACCTTGGAACACGATCTGGATCATTGGGAGAAGGATTCCGTTGAGATTCTAGCTCAGATTTGCACCGGGACAGAGTGGATTGAGGGTTTCGTCCATTTCTGTGATCTGATCGATTCAACCGTGATCGTATGCCGTTTTCTTCCATCGGAGCTTACTGGAGGTTCCTCTGGTATTCCTTGCTCATAACCAAATCATCACCACACCTCGACATCGCGAGATCGAGGAGATTGGATTGGTTTTCTCCAGCCGAGTGTAATCTGTGAGCAGAGTCGAAATTGAAGTTGTTTTTTCATTGATTTGTGGAGCTGAAGGGGTTCTTGGCTTGCTCATGTGTGACGACAAGGAGGTCTTGAGACAAGGGAATGATCGAGGCTGAGTTTCTTATTGTACTTCGTTTTTGTCTCAGCTGTAATTTCAAATTCTATTTTTCATTTACAGTCTTGAGTTTTGTATCAGCTGTTTGGTTTTAATTTCTGAATTGTTACTACCATAATTAGGTTTTAATTCTTCAAGTTAAGTATCTTAGGAGTTTGTTAAGTGAACAAATCTTTTATAATTCAGTTTACTTCATAGTTTAATTGCTGCGTATCAATTTCATGTTTTCAGTTCAGTTTGCGTATCACTGTCAATTCTGCCTGTTTAACTTTCAGTTTCTAAATTCGTGTCAAGTATACATTAGTGTTTCTTCATCCTACCTGAACATTAGATAAGTTCTCCTGAATTTGTATTGTTCTGTTTGTTTTTGCCATTGGTTTGAATCTGAATTCCCTCACTCAGCTATGCCATTTCTGCTGGTTAATTCCATTTCTGCTGTGCCATTTCTGCTGTTTTCTTAAGCTTTTCTGAACTCTAGCTTATTGCATTTGAATTCAACTTGCATCTATTTGTTTTCCCAATTGTTTTGACTCTAATTTCTGCATTTATCAGTTCCAATCCTGCAAAGTATTTAGTTTCGACCTTTGCAAGCTTTAGTTATATTTTCTGAAATTGTGCCAAGTAGATATAGCTTTTCTGAATCCTATTTGAAATTTTAGTTTCCAGCACTTGTAATCAGTTGCTTTGGTTGGCTCAGCATTCTAATTCGGTTCTTGAACTTCTGTATTTCAGTCTTACTTACCTGCACAATCAATTTCTGCGTTGAGTGTTCTTGAATTCCTGGTTTCAGTTCTGAAGTTTATCTCTAGTTCATGCATAGCAATTTTACTACCCTCTTTAGTTTCCTAAGTTGAATTGATGAGTTCCATTTCTGAATTGTAGTTTATTGTTTTTGCAAGTTTCAAATTTAGGCACATCAATTTCTTTACCTGTTGTATATGAAGTTTGTATCAAGTTTGGAATCAATTTCACAACTTGTAGTGTAGAATTTCATTAGATTCAGTTTGGTTTGCTATTCTTGCAAGGTTACTTTAGTTGGTTAAAGTTGTGCATCGGTTCAGTCATTAATTGTCGTTACCTAGTCCAAAGTTTGTTTAGTTGAGTTTACTTCTTTTCATTACGTTTACATTTTTATTTGAAACCAAACCCAAATTTTATTTGAAACCCAAAAATATCAACGATACATAAACTCAAAGCTTGAATCGAACCATCTCAACTAGCCCTAGGAAAAATACGGCATGTGACCCCTTTACTACATTTCTATTCTTTGCTAGCAAAAAGGGTTTCCAGCTTTACAAATATCTAAATTTGAGACCCACGTTCATGACATCTCTTTTGGGTCCATCAAATTTTAGGCACCGTTGCCGGGGAGCATACTAGTTGAGTTGTTTGATTTTTGCTTGTGTGCTCATTTCATATTTTTCTCGATCCATTTTTACACTTACTGCTATATCTTGTGATTTGATTTTAGTTGTTTTATCTTTCTATATACTTGTACAGCGATTTGTTTTTGATTTTATGATCAGGTTTACAGGTGGTGATCTTGAGGACTTTGACCCTGATATTGAGAGGACTTTCAGAGCTAGGAGGAGCCAGCTCAGTGTTTCAGAGACTTTTGACATTCTTCCTACTCAGTCTATTTCAGCTTACTCAGTTGATCAGATAGCAGACCACCAGAAGACCATGAAAGAACTAGCAGCACCAGATGATACATTTCAGTATTCCAGCATTGCTTATCTAGAGCTGGCTGGAGATTTTGAGCTCAGATCTGGACTCATCCACTTGTTGCCAAAGTTTCAAGGATTATTTGGAGAAGACCCAAATAGACACCTGCATGAGTTTCATGTTGTATGCTCCACTATGAAGCCTCAGGGTATTTCAGAAGAAGATATCAAGCCGACGGCTTTTCCCTTCTCTTTGACTGAAGCAGCTAAGGACTGGATTTACTATTTACCTACTGGGCACGTGTCTAGCTGGATTTCCATGAAGAAGGCATTCTTAGAAAAATATTTTCTAACCTCCAGAACTGCAATCATCAGAAAAAGCATTTGTGGCATTCAGCAAGTGGTGGGGGAGACACTCTATGACTACTGGGAGAGATTCAACAAGCTTTGCTCCAGCTGCCCACAGCACCAGATTAGCGAGCAGCTCCTCATCCAGTATTTTTATGAGGGCTTATTGCGGATGGATTGGATCATGATAGATGCTGCAGCTGGAGGAGCCCTAGTCAACAAAATGCCAAATCAAGCTAGGGAGCTCATTTCAAATATGGCAGAAAATTCTCAGCAGTTTGGAAGCAGAGCATTATCTACTTGAGGAGTTAATGAAGTCCAGGTGGCTTCTAATGAACAAAGGGAGATTATGAATGCATTGGTAGAGCTCACATCAGCGATTAAGCAAATGGGTTTTAATAATGCAAGTCAAAATTCAACTCCTTCGGTACCTCCACAATAAAGCCAAGTGATGAGTGTATGTGGTATTTGCTCTAGCCAGGAACACAATTCAGATTCATGCCCCAACCTCCAACAAGATGAGACGATAGCGGCATTGGTTAGGGGACAATTTCAAGCCAGAAACAACCCCTATTCCTCTACTTATAACCCTGGTTGGAGGGATCATCCAAATCTGAGGTATGGAAACTCTTTCTACCAACAGAACCCATCACAACAACAATTTCAGCAGCCCCAACAAAATTTCCAGCAAGTTCAGCCACAACAACAACAATTTCAGCCATTTCAACAACCTTTCCAACAATTTCAGCAACCCTATCAAGGAAATCAACCACCTTTTCAAGTGAATCAGCAAGGTTATCAAGGGAATCCGAATTTTCAACAGCAAAACCAGTTTTCACAGCAAAGTTATCAACCATACAACTCAAGTTTTCAGCCTTCAAATCCAAATTTTTAGCCTACATAATTTCTGCCTTTACCACCATAATTGCAACCTCAACCTCAGAATTTTCAGAATTACAATACTCAACCATGTCAACCAAGTTCTCAACAAAATTTTCAGCAATTTTCTCCATCATTTCAGCCTTATAATTAGCCCCAGCAGCCCTACATCCAAGGATCTCAGCAATTTCAACAATTTCAACAACCGACTTCTATGTTTCAAGGTCAATCAAAACTATATGCTAATCAAGGGGGCTATGAAGGGCCTAGTGGAGGAAATGCACAACAACAAAGAATGGAGGAGATGTTTTAACAACTTCTACAACAATGAAGGAATGATCCTGCAATACAAAACATTGAAAGGCAAATTGGACAAATGGCGAGTGAAATAAATCAAAGTAAAGCTCAAGGATAAGGCCAATTACCTTCTCAAGCTATTCCCAATCCAAGAGGAAACGTTAGCGCAATTTATTTGAGGAGTGGGAAGGTTACTTCATCTCAAAATGGTCCAAGAGCTGAATTTTTTGAAAACAGGGCAGCACCTTCATTTCCAGCCTGAAACAGCCCTAAAACACTCCAAATTCAGTTGGTTCCACCCCTAGTCCGTGCCCAACTCCCTCATCAAGTAATCCTGTGATTTTGGTGGAAAATGAGGGAGAAATCAGTGGCGAAACAAACATCACAGCAGCTTCACCGAATGGGACAGCAACTCACAATTCAGCCCCTCCAAATTCGGGTCAAGAGGAAGAATTGAGGGTTCTTTTGCCCTTTCCACAGCGGAAAACTCAAGCCAAAAGACAAGTGGAGGAGGAGAAAGCCAAAGAGTACAATGAGCTGGTGAAATTGTTTAGCAAAGTAGAGATTAATGTACCCCTGTTGACCATGATTAAACAGATTCCTAAGTATGCAAAATTTCTGAAAGATCTATGTGTTCACAAGAAGAAGCTTAAGGGGAATGAGTTGGTCAACTTGGGGAAGAATGTTTCATCACTCATCCATACCATACCTCAAAAGTGTGAAGACCCTGGAGCTTTTACTATATCATGTGAGATAGGGAGGACTATTTTTCATGACGCTATGCTGGACTTGGGAGCCTCCATCAATGTGATGCCCAGATCGGTTTTTCAGATGCTTGGCATTGGCCCTCTACAGTCCAATGGAGTGGTAATTCAGTTAGCTGACAGAAGCCAGATCCAGCCAGCAGGAGTTATTGAAGATGTTTTAGTAAAAGTTAAAGAGTTGATTTTCTCTGCAGACTTCTACATTCTAGACATGGAAGGAGAGTATCTTGCACATAGATCCCCACTCATCCTTGTGAGGCCTTTTCTGAGGACCGCTAGAATAAAAATTGATGTTTATGCTGACACACTTTCAATGGAGTTTGGAGACACGGTAGTCCAATTTGGTATTTTCGATGCCATGAAGAATCATAGGGGAGATCACTCTATTATGAGCATGGACACCCCAGATGAAATTGTTGAGGCACAGTTAATTGCTGATGATATTGCATTTGAGCTACTGGGAGGAAATTTGATTTCAGAGAAAGCTTTACAGGACTCTTCTTATTTTTTATTTTGTGATGGTATTGCTATTGATAGTCCCAATCTTTTTAATAAGGTTGTTGCAGATAGTACTGAGGAAGCATTCACGGGAGATGATTCTACAGGTGTAGGGGATTGTACAGAGCCCCAGGGACCAACAACATTGACAGATACAGTAGAAAATTCAGAGGATAAGCCAGAAAGTGTAGAGACTTGCATGCTGGGAGCAAGAACCCAAGAATCACCTATTCTAGTTGAGTGTCCACCCGAACTTGAGCACGATCAGGTAAGTATTTCTCCTTTTCCTTTAGAAAATTTCAAAGTGGTGTCTAGAATTGCATGTGAAGCATGTCTTGATAAATCTTTGGTGAAAAATAATAATGAAAATTCCATAGAGGCACCCAGACTTGATTTTATTTATTGCGATGATATTCTTGATACATCTTTTGTGGATATGGATTATGAGAAATTTTTAGAGGCACCTAAAATTGATGTTGTTTGTTATGATGAATTTCTTGATACATCTTTTGTGGATATGGATTTTGAAAAATTTTTAGAAAGACCTGAAATTGATGTTGTTTATTTTGATGAATCTCTCGTTATATCTTATGCTGAAGTTGAGTGAGAAAAACTTGTGGAAGTACCCGAGATTGATTTTATTGGCTGTAAAACATTTCTTGATACATATTATGCTGAAATTGATTGTGAAAAATGTTTAGAAGAGCCTAAAATTGATGTTGTTTATTTTGATGAATCTCTTGTTATATCTTATGCTAAAGTTGAGTGTGAAAAACTTATGGAAGTACCAGAGATTGATTTCATTAGTTGTAATACATTGCTTGATACATCCTTGGAGGGAAATAATTGTGAAAATCCCATTGAAATATCTAAAATAGATTCCATTTGTGGTGATAAGTTTTTTGATATACCTTTGGTGGATTTTAATTGTGAAAAATTCTTTGAGGTACCGGAAATTGATTTTATTGGATGTGATGTATTTTTGGATACATTCTATGTAAAAATTGATGATATTGCACTTCTATCTTACCCTACACGCATGAGAAAGGTATTACATGGTTTTGCAGGGTCTCAAAGATTTCTTGAGTGGGTACTCCATCTTAACAGTCTTCAACCTCCTGGAAGGTTTTTCAAAAAGAATAAAGAGGGAGGAGATGATCTTACTTTAATCCGAAGCACTCTATATAACGCACGTCTTTTTCCCACACCTTACGGTGTGGCGAGAGAGACGGCGTTACGCTAACATACATACACATACATACAACATAGGAATATCTTAATGCAGCGGAATCAAATTTTTTTTTTATACACATGCGTTTTACCATGCAACTATTACCTGAACATATATGTATGCCTTAACTTATCATTCATGAACATGGTAGCATTGTAACTTAGCATATTAAAGCATAACATTCCGTACTTTATCCATAAGCATCATAAGTAGCAAGTAACTTATCATAAGTATAGCATAGAATCTAAAGAGGTGTTTTAAAACACAAAACATAATAGAAGAGTCTTGTTCCTCTTTCCTCTGCCATGTCACTATCACACACACACTTTTGGCCCCTCCTGCTGCTTCACCTAGTAACCTCTATTTGCTTGATCTACGGTATGAGACAATAAGACTATAAGCACATAGGCTTAGTAAAACCCTTTCATACTCACAAAATCCATACATCACATAAACATAAACATAATGCTTAAATCCTACTTATCATGACATACTTTTATCATAAACATAAATATAATCATGGCATCATACTTAACATGAACATAAACATAAGCATTTGCATAAACATACTTTGCTTTAACATACTTTGCATAAACATACTTTACATTAACATACTTTGCATAAACATACTTTGCATTAATATACATTGCATAAACATACTTTGTATGAACATACTTTGCATAAACATACTTTGCATTAACATACTTATCGTGGCATAATGCATAACATGGATGAATGTATGCGTCAAATGCATATATCATAAGGATGCTTAGTTTAAAATCATACTTTTAAATACTTAAACATAATCATCACATCATTGGGGTCCCCGGCTTGTACCACATACATACATCATAAGCGCGCATCCCTAAGTAAATACGAGGTAGCGAGCCCCGACCTACTAGGGTAGGAACAGCTACGGTAGTTCCAAAAACCGGGGCGTTCTTAAGGTGCTCATCCCTGTTGGATAGCTACGGTAGTCCCAGAACCGTGGACAACTTCGGTAGTCCCAGAACCGTGGACAGCTTCGGTAGTCCAGAACCGAGGCGTTCTTAAGGTGCCCATCCCTTGGACCCTTACTTCGGTCCGGTACAAGCCCATTCTTAAAAATAAATTACTTAACATGCTTCATCATTCATAGAGCATTCATGGCATAAACAAAATATTGTTTCATGAAACTTGACATAAGAATAGGAACAACTGCGGTAGTTCCAGAACCGTGGACAGCTTCGGTAGTCCAGAACCGGGGCGTTCTTAAGGTGCCCATCCCTTAGCATGACATAAACATACTTAACGTTTCATCATTCATACTTAACATCATGATGCCTTAAAGGCATGAACATTCATCATCATTCATTATCTTCATTCATAAGGTATGTCATGCTTACATCATTTTGTCTTAGGGTCATGGTTATCATTTTCGTTCATCATCTTCATTCTTAAACATGGCATACGTACATATCATTCATAAAGCATGGCATACATACTTATCATTCATAAAACATGACTTACATACATATTGTTAATAAAACATGGCATGCATACATATCATTCATAAAATATGACATACATACATATCATTCATAAAGCATGGCATACATACATATCATTCATAAAACATGCATGATCATGGTACCTAGGAAGACATGCCTAGATCTTTTCATACATAATACATTTGCCTAGGTTCATGGCACGTGGTCTAAACATTTGTGAATCATCATAGCACATGACCTAATATACAAGGTCAGGGCACATTTTACATGAAGTTAGGTTTTAGGTCACATACAAGTTCCTACAACATACTTAATCATATACATACATCTTAGTAACCCATAAACAAGTCTCTTTTGAAACTTAACCCAACCCAAGCCCTAACTTATACTCTTGGCCGAAAGTTCAATAGGGGAAAAGACCCCATCATTCAAGCAACATGCAAAGGTCCATAGGAAATGAAAACCCATACATTCATACAATGTCATAGTAAGTCATTTGACCCCATAATTGGAGCCATCCCTATTTCCTAGCCCTCTTATTTGTCTTTGGCCGAAACCCTAATGGGTCACAAACATATGAAAAAAATTCCTATCATCCACCATTAAGATCCATTAAATCATAGGAAACATAATAGCATGCTTGAAAGGTTAGACCTCATCCTATGTTGACATGGGCCGAAACCCTAGGAAACTTTAGGGTGCCAAAAACTTTCCCTACATCATGATCTATGTCTTACATATCATAATAAAACATTTAAGTGCACAAAAGAGAGTTTATATCATCCCTAAACCCAAACATCAACCGTGGCTGAAACCCTAGTGGCTCCCCTTCATGGTTTCCTCAACTTAAATCTTAAACAAAAGTCTAAATCTTTGTTAAGCATCAAAGAACAATCATACCACAGGTGAGGGGGTCTTACCTTGGTTTGTCTTTGATTATCACCTTGAATGGAGAAGCCAAAAGAAAGCTCCTTGACCCTAGGCCTCTCTTTAGCCCTTGTATCCTTGTAGAAGGTCTTGGATCTTCAAGATCACGTTCCCTTGTGAAACATTTCCAAGGGAGAGGGGTCTTGTGGGTTTCGGCTAGGAGAGGGAAGAAGAAGGAGAGGAGAGGCTTGGTGGATGAAGAGAAGAGGGAATGACTTTCTTAATTGTTAAGTTATCATTCCTCCCATTTATACACAATGAAGAGGGGCAAGTGAAGAGACATGGTGCCTCCTCTCATGGTGACTCTTCACTTCCTTTAGCCTTAACAAAAATCCACTTCATTCCCTCATAGCACTCCCTTGCTAGGTGAATTGGTTAGTACATGCATGGTGGTATGCTAGGTCCAAGGTTCAATCTTTGGTGCATGCACTTTATTTTTATTTTGTTTTTATTTTATTTTTTTATTATTTTCAAAAATTTCCCCTAAGACCCACCCATAATCATACTAATATTCCTAACTAAATCTCATCTATGTTTATATTACATTCTACCTAAAATCCACTAATAACCATGGTATTAGGAAAGCCCATATAAGGCTCATTAGTACTTAGTTTCTCAAATTAAATGGGAAAATCATGGATAACTAGGCTAAAGTGCGCTCTAGTGTCTCTAGGTTCCTAAAAAAACTATCTAGACATGATCAATATTTTAAAGAAAATATTGAGACAATTTTCCGGGTCGTTACACTCTACCTCTTAAATGGCTCTTGTACCTTCATCACCTTCGACCACCTGAACATTTTGCTGTAAAGCCTAAGTGTGGGGGAGACATGCACCATGATATAGATCACATGAAGGCAGCTCTCTCAACTACCCATACTCCTCCAATACCATGATGGAGGTTATCTCTTGATAGACTCCGACCGCCAGAAATAAAGGGGAGTTTATTCTTTCTTGTATTTTCTTTCATTGCATGTTTCATTTTTATATTTTCAAGAAGCAGAATTTTCTTTTAAAAGAGTCTTTGCTAATAAATGCTTGAGTAGAGTAGAATGAATAAATAGACATTGTAAATACCATTTTATGTCTTTTGGCACTTTTTCTTAATGAATAAGAATAAAAGTATCCCTCTAGGTTATCTTCATATCATTTTTAGAGTCTCTTGAAAACAAATTAAATTTGGTTGTTAAAACTTAGGGGTTTGAGCTCATGGATGAAATTTTGGATGCTTGAGTACTACTTGACTTTAGATTCTTAATTGATGACTTGAGATGAATCATTTGCACCTAGTGAGAATTAGCCTAATTTTTGTGACACACATATGTAATTGTGCTCTAGAACTTGCTTAGGTTCTTTCAAAATCATATTTAAATGATTGGATCACATCTATAGAGGCTAATCAATTTGTTTACCTTTCCATATCCATTTTTGACAATAATCATGTTTATTCTATTTTTCTTTCCTTATTTCCTACTCTTAACCATACTTTCCTATGGACTTGTTTGTTTGGGATGTTTCTTGATGCTAATTTGCCCGAGACGGACAAAAGATTAAGTGTGGGGGAGTGGCTAGTGTTTTGGAATTATTTTGGATCAAAGATGCATTTCATTTCAAGTTGAAGCCAAAAGGTGCCAAGTTGAGTTGAGTTCGTTGTCAAGAATGGGCAAGAAGAATTGATTAAGGATGGAAGTAATTGGAGCATCTAGATTCCTTATCATATTTTGAAGATCCAAGTGGCATGCAAAGAACGAAAGGAAGAAAGAAAAAAAATCTGCAAAAAAAAGAGGCACGCAAATGAAGCCTTATGTGCCTAAGTGAGAAAAAAAAATTTCTGTGAAGCTATTTTTGGTTAGAATGTTTTGGACTGCAGCTATTCTTTGCTATAGAAATCAGCAACATCCTGCGAAAAGCTGAATTACAGCTGGACAGATTTGAAACCAATGCAAAAATTATGTGCCAAGGTGGAAGGGAAGAGGTCAAGTAGAGTATCAAGGTATGGAATTCCAAGAAGAGCATATTTATTCAAAATCAAAGATGGATGTCTCTTGCGACTTATTGACTGTGAAGAAGAGAAAAAAAAAGAAAGGAAGCTGGAAATTCAGCTATGAAAAAACTGAATTTTGGGAGTTGAAAGAAAAGAATTGGAAGCAAATCATGCTAAATTTTAAGCTCAAACGAAACTTTAAGTGTGTGAAGCTGCAAAGTGCTCGAAAATATGTTAGGAGCTGTTGTTGAATCTCCATGTCGGGACAAAACAGAAAAGAAATTAGTGGACTGCTAGGACTAAAGAATGAGTTCCATATAAGCAGTTTATGCACAAGATTTGTATCAATTTGAATCTCCACTATTAGGTGATGTAACTGCTTTGAAAAAAATTCAGAGAATTGCAAGGATGAAGAACTGGATGACCTGGGATTCTGAAATTAATGTCGTGAGCTGTAATCTGAAACAGAAAAAAAGATGAAGGAAGTGTGCCAATTTGTAAAGGATGGGTATCAAAAGGAAGTTGCAAGAGTTGGTTAGTGAAGATTACATTGGAAGCATCTAACTTCCTAATTGTCATTTAATATTTCAAATTTCCATGATTCAGACTCAAGGACGAAGAGTTCCAATTGAACATTAGAAGATCTGAAAAAAAAAGAAAACAGTTTAAAAAAAAAGAAAGAAACAAAGTTGGAACACAAAGGAAGTTTTGGCACCATGAAATCAGTGAAGATACTCTCATCCGAATCAAGGTTTTGCTCCAATACATTCTGGTTTTACTAGAGAGAAAGAAAAGAAAAAAATGATGATGTGAAAAGAGAAAGAAACAAGGTTGGCACGCAAGAGTGAAATTGGCACAAAGGAGTTGATGAGGTATTTTCATCAAATTTTTGAAGGGCAATGCCAAATCCTCACTCCATCACACTTTTGATTTCATTATGAGGACTGACAAGAGGGAAAAGTGCATCAAAAATGTCTTTGAGCATTCAAGTCTTCCACTCCATCAAATTTGCTATTTTCTTGGCTTTTACTTCATTTTTTATCATTTCATATGTCTTTCACATGTTTGGATGAACTTTTGTAGATGTGGATCTAAATCATGAATAATGGTGGCGAGTAGATAACATGCAAGCCTATGGTAGTGCAAAAAGCATGTGTGTTTGAGTGAGCTCCACTTTTATTATGAATTTAGAACTCAAGAAGAGAGCCACCAAAAATTTTCCTTAAAAGGCTAGTGAGTTAAATTCATCTCAATGAATCATGAAGGATGAAAAGGCTAAGTTGTTGATTTAAGGACTAGATACTAATCCATAGAGCTTAGATTTTTGAGAGATAACAACCCTAGGTAATTTCTTTTCAATTGCTTCTACTTATGTTTGAGAAAAGCTAGGGGATACATATTTAGTACTTTTCGCGAGGCGCTCAAGCATAAGTGTGGGGGAATTGATAAGTATCATTTTATTGATCATTTCAGATGTTAAAATCCGTGTTTGGCCCATATTTTACTTGCGTAATTGTGGATTTACCCTAGGTTCTAGGATTTACATTCATTTTGGACCTAAGTATAAATTTTGATATATTTGAATTGTTTTGTCACTAAATTGTTGATCTACATTTGTAGGCTTGGAAGGATCATGGACCTAGGTCATGTTGGGTCAAAGTTGAGTCAAAAGTGGCTGGATCAAGTGATCAAGCGTCGACTAATATGGACCGTCCGATGCAAGAACGGTTAGATCTAGACCATCTAAAAACGTCTGATCAATCCGAGCTGGGGTTAAGGATAATCAAGCACTTGGATCAAGATCTGAAATTTCATCCAAATCAGAGATCATCTGGCCGTCAGATAAGCCAGGAGGATCTAGACCGTCCATTCAAAGATCAAGGTGATCTGAGTCATCCGTTGCAATTTGGAAGATCCGAGCTACTGAGAGATCACCTTGATCAGATATGGAGTTTTGGTTCAGATTGGATAAAGATCCACCGTTGGATGAATTGAAAATCTCACCGTCCAATTAATGGCATATTAAACGAAAATTCTGCAGAACAGGGATCGCATCCTCGCCAGTCGTAGCAGAGTTCTTCAGATTTTTTTCAGTGTCTTAATCCTTCGGAGATTTTTCATCCGAAGGTGTGGCGACTCGATTCCAACCTTGGAACACGATCTGGATATTGGGAGAAGGTTCCGTGGAGATTCTAGCTAGATTTGCACCAGACAGAGTGGATTGAGGGTTTCGTCCATTCTGTGATCTGATCGATTGACCGTGATCGCTGCCATTTTCTTCATCGGAGCTACTGTAGGTTCCTCTGGTATTCCTTGATCATCACCGAATCATCTTACACCTCGACAGCGCGAGATCGAGGAGATCGATTGGTTTTTCTCCAGCTAGTGCAATCTGTGAGCAGAGTCAAAATGAAGCTGTTTTCCAGTGATCTGCAGAGCTGAAGGGGTTCTTGTCTTGCTCTTGTGTGACGGCAAGGAGATCGTGAGCTAAGGGATGAATCGAGGCTTAGTTTTTAATGCATTTCTGATGTTTTAGCTGTAATTTCCATTTCTGTATTCATTTTCAGCTCTGAATTTTTGTATCAATGGCTTTAGTTCTGTTCCGAATTGTTTCTGCAGATGTTAGTTTCAATTCAGCATCCTAATTAGTTAGATTGCTTGTTAGTAACTAGTTACATTCAATTTTAGTTTGTTTCATAATTCCTTGCTGCGTATCAGTTCATGCTTTCAGTTTCAGTTTGCGTATCATTTAGCTTATGATTTTGTAGCTATTTTAAATCCAGCTAGTTCTAGTTTCAATTCCTGAAGTTAGACACTACATTTAGAGTATTCTTTCATTTCGATCTCAAATTTTGTGTATCAATTTATGATAGCGTATCAATTTTAATTCCTGCATATCAGTTCGTTTATGTATCAATTTCCAGCTCAACAAGTCTGAATTAGTGTCAAGTAGTCATTGGATTTTCTCCAGCTTTTCTGAACTGTGGAGTAGTGCCTAAATTTCAGCTTGCTGTTTGTTTGCTCTGCATTTGAATTGTGCTGAAATTCTGCATCAATTGAACTTTAGTTTCAGGTTATTGCTGTAGTGTTTTAGTCTATCATTTCTGTTTGTATCAATTGAACTTTAGTTTTTCCGAATCATAATTGAACCTTAGATTAGAGTACTTGATTTTAGATGTTTTGTTTGGCTCTGCATTCAGAATATTCTGAGTTTCTACATTGGATTCCTGAAGTGTTGGATCGAGAGTTGCGAGAGAGGGGGGGGGTGAATGTCGCAATTCGTTCGGATTTAAAAAGAGTTAGTGCGCAGCGGAAATAAGACACAACAACAATGCTAACACGGTCGTTTTACTTGGTTCGGAGCCTGTGTCGACTCCTACTCCAAGGCCCACGGTCGTTGACCGTTTTCTGCGGGCAATTCTATACATTCGAGAAAGTTTACAATCACAAGTATTACAGAATTAGCTTCGTAAACTTAAATGAATATTTTGTTACCGACGTCCGGTGTAGATCGGAGTATTGATGCAGCAGGACGTAGTCAGAGCTCGAGTTGGAAGTTTTCTGGAGCGTCTCGTGGAAGCAGAAGAGCGTATGAAAGTCGCAGTTATTGATTTCTTGAAGAAGAGGGTCGAGGGTCCCTTTTATAGGGCTGGGGGCGCCCGGGATGCTCGGGGCGCCCCCCCCCCCACGTGGCTTTCGATCCGGCGAGCCCTCTGGTCAAGGCTGATCTTTGCTTCTTCGCGATCACATTTGACTGGGGCGCCCGATGCGCGGGGCGCCCGGGTTGACCGGTCAAGGCTTCATCTTCTTCGCGAGGGTGAGCTGCTGCAGCTGCCAGTGGCGTGGCACAGTGGGCGCCCGCGACACGCGGGGCGCCCGAAACATCCGGGGCGCCCCCAAATGTGCTGCTGTCGGGGCGTTTACTTGCTCTGCTGACTTTGGGTTGACTCTGGGGCGCCCGAAACATCCGGGGCGCCCTGCTCAGCTACTGCCTCACTCCTTTGAGGCTCTCTGAGCTGCAGAAACACAGTCCTTCGGTCTTGCATCCAGGGTTAGTCCAAAACAGCAATTAATAAGTTAATTTTACACAGCCTTGGCTGTCTTGGTTCTGACTTTGGGTCTCCAAAATAGAGCCCTAGGTCGAACCGACGCCTAATGTTCCCTCGAAGGGGAACGCGTCCTCACCTACTCCTCTCGAGAGAATTTACCTGGTGCCAACCGGATCCTCCAGTTGGACTTTTGCCCAGCAGCCCTTCACCAGGTCTTGAGTTTCGCCCAGCAGCCCTTCGCCAGGACTTGGTTTTTGCCCAGCAGCCCTTCGCCAAGTCTTGAGTTCCTGACAGCCCATCGTCAGGTGCCTAGCATCCCTTCGCTAGGACTTGGTTTTCGCCCAGCAACCCTTCGCCAGGACTTGGTTTCCTGACTGCCCATCGTCAGGTGCCTAGCAGCCCTTCGCTAGGACTTTGTTTCCTGCACTCTCAAGCAGCATTGTTAGACAACAAATAACCCTTAACTTTGAATCCTTTGCCAATATCAAAACAAGGTTCGATCTGGTGCTTCCTGCACCAACAATCTCCCCCTTTTTGATTATAGCAACACAATTCATAGTTAAGGAAAAAAATTACAACAGTTAAGAGCATAAGGTAAACAGTGAAGCATAACTGTACAGTTGAAAAAAAATTCTTTATTTTTCATACTCCCCCTAAGATCCTGAATACTTGAATACTTGTGTTATAAAATAGTTAAAATACTTAACTTTGACCTTTCCTCCCCCTTTGACATATATCAAAAGCATACATGGGTTAGCAAGGTTTCTAATGGGGAGTTTTGAGTTCTACCAAAAATAAGTTTTTGACAAAGTATTTTTCAAAAAGAGCAAAAGTATTTGTATCCATAGACACACTTTTGAAAAGCCAGCTTAAACTTTGTTAAAAACCCCCTTTTTTCAGACAAATTTTGATTACTAAGGAAAATTTTATTTAGAAAAACATGCACTAAAAATAACTTTGAACCACTTAGAAATTTTGAAATAGCTTAAAAATAAAATTCCCTTTCTCTCCCCCTTAATGTAAAACTCTTCTCCTTATGTTTTAGACCATTTTTAAGTCTAATATAAAAATATTTTGAGAGAAGTTTTAAGGAGAGCGTTTGTGTATCAGAGCCTATGGGTTTTGAAAGCATAAAAATACTTAGGATAATTCTTGAAAGTATAGCAAACAGTTTTAAATTGCACCAACAAAACTTTATTTGGAAAAGTATTGAAAAGATATTTTATATTTGTAGGCCAATCTTTTAGAAAATTCACGCACTTAGAACAATATTGCCTTGAAAAATATTTATACTTTTGAAAACATTATAGCAGTACTTTTTGACAGATATTATGTATTTTTGAAGATATAAGTGCTTTTGAATCTTCAAAAGTACTTTTGAAATAAATATTATGCATTTTTGAAAAATCTAAGTACTTTGAAATAAATTAAGATTTGAAACACATAAGTACTTTTAAAAAAGTATTTAGACTTTGAAAGATATAAGTAATTTTGAAAAGACTTAGACTTTGAAAAGTATAAGTAATTTTGAAAAGGATTATGCATTTTGAACACAAAATATTTTACTTGACTAGGTTTCTTTTCCAGTCTGACACAATCTAGGAAACCTTGTTGACTACAAGGTCATTTTCCTAAGTTCCTGAAAATTTTCTCCAACCCAAGTAAATATTATAAAATTAATTTCATAAGCCACAAGAATTTGTAAAATAATAGTATTTTGACAGAAAATATTTAAGTTTTCAAAAGGATTTTGAACTTGCAGTGCATGAAAACATATAATTTTTGAAAATGTTCAATAATTCTTTTAATTTCATCTCCCCCTAAACTTGACCCAGTCCTAGGAAGCTTGTTGACTACAAGCGATCTTCCTCTGAGTTTTAGGGTTTGATTTAAATTATAAGAATTATCTAATAACTTCAAAACAAATAATTATCAAAAAAAAAATTTCAGAAATTCTTCTTTTGAATCAAACTCTCCCTAAATTTGACACATCCTAGGAGTCCTAGTAGATCATGAAGTGGACCTTCCTCTGTGTCTTTAGGGTTTATTAAAAACAAAAGAATAATTTTGAATAATCTTCTGAGTATGAAACTTTCAAGGAGATAAATTTTTGACACCTCAATTTGAAGTAATAATAATAACACAGTTTTTGAAAAGAAATATTTTGAAATGATAATAATTTTTCAAAGAGATAGTAATATACTAAGAATTTTGAGTAATTTTTGAAGGTCTTATTCTGAAATGATACTAAATCAGGTTTTGAGACTAAATCTAAAAAGAACTCCCCTTGTATTCGACTTGTCTTAACTTTATCTAAGTGCTTGAAGGGTCTTTAGCATTAACTAGGTTTGACCATGTTTGACTCAGTTGACTAAGGTTTAACCATGTTAATCATGGTTTGACTATGTTGAATTATTCTCTGAATGAAAACACAACATAAAAGAATTTTTAATTTGAACTTAATTTCCTGTCTCACCCAATCTAGAGTTTTCAAACAGTTAGCCTTAAAAGTTCTTGGAGACAGGTTTGAAGGTAAAAATAATTTTTAAAAAAAATGTTTAGCTTTGAAAAAGAATAAAAAAATGTTTATTTTGAAAAAGTATAATTGATTCGAAGACAGATTTGAATTTGAAAAAGAGTGATTTTGAAAAAGAATTTTTGAAAACAGGTTTGAATCTATAATTATTTAAAATTTGTATTAGATTCGAATTTGACATAAGATAATTTGAATTTGAATTTCAGAAATTGGCTTCCAGGTCTTGGCGAGGCACTAGGCCTTCTTTGGTCGTAGCCTTATGGGATCATCCACCCTTTCCTTGACAAAGCCTTTTAATGAAATTTCATTTTCAAATTAAATTAGGTCATTTTCTGGTCTAACTAGCTTGGGTCTTGGATCGGTAGCTTCGGCTGGTTTTACCAGTCTAAAGAGACCAAGTAGATTTGATCTTATTAGAGTTGGTTTCCCCAACGTACTATCATCTCACCTCCTCCCAATACTATGTTGTCAAATTTCAACTAATTGGTTAAGTCCTTAAGGTATCTAGTCCTATGAATAGCCAAGACAAAACTTCAGATAATGTCATAGTGAGGAGAAATTTCTGGATTTTCTAAGTTTGCAAAATATTAATCAGTTTTTCTTGTATATCAATTTAATTTTCAAAGTCTCATTTTCTGGTCTTAACAATTTGAATTTAACTTTGCTAATATACATGATTTCATCAAGTTATCTAAGCATGCATCCATATCTAAATTTGACCAAGGGAGATTAATTAAACTATCAGTGTTCAAGGTAAAGAGTGGATTTGTATATAAATTACAGTTACCCATCTTGGTTGGTTGCCCTGGATCTTTGTAGCTNGAAATCAGCTCCTTCACTTTTACCAACACATCTTCAATAATACCGGCTGGGTGGGTCTGGCTCCTGTCTGCTAACTGAATCACCACTCCAGTAGGCTGTAGAGGACCAATACCAAGCATCTGAAAGACTGATCTGGACATCACATTAATGGAGCCTCCTAGGTCCAACATGGCATTATGAAACATAGTCCTCCCTATCTCACAAGATACAGTAAAAACCCCTGGGTCTTCACACTTCTAAGGGATGACATGGATGAGTGCTGAAGCATTTTTACCTAAGCTGACCAACTTATTCTCCTTAAGCTTCTTCTTGTGAACACATAAGTCTTTGAGGAATTTAGCATACTTAGGAATCTGTTTTATCATGGTCAACAAGGGTACATTAATTTCCACTTTACTGAAATGTTTGACAAGTTCATTGTATTCCTTGGCCTTTTCCTCCTCCACTTGCTTTTTGGCTTGGGTTTTTCGTTGTGGAAAGGGCAAAGGGACCCTTAAATCCTCCTCTCGAGTCGAAATTTATGGAGCTAAATTCTGAAGTGAATCTCCCATTGAAGTAGCTGCTGTTGGTCCACTTTTACCATTGATTTCTCCTTCATTTCCACTAAAATCACAGGATTACTTGAGGAGTGAGTTAGGCTTGGACTAGGGTTGAAACCAACTGATTTTCAAGTCATTTCAGGGATGTTTTAAGCTGGAAATACAGGTTTTCAAAAATTTCAGCTCCTTCTTGCTGTCACACAAGAAACAGCTATGAACCCCTTAGCTCGACAAATTGACGGATCATCAGCCTCCGCGATCAATTCAGCTCAGATTTTGCCGTCAAGAGAACCAGTCCTCTGATCTCTTCGTACTTGATGTATGGGAGTGCGATGATGATTCAGGAACAATCAAGGCAACTCAAAGAACCCCTCCAACTTGCATCTGATTGATGAGGATGGAGAACAAGTGTGATTTGATCGAATGTTGGCAAGAACTGGCGAAACCCCCACCTATCTCTTCTTAGCGACAAACTGACCAGGAAATCTAACGGAGATGCGAACCTGATGATCTGGAACTCAAACCAAGCTCGAATCCGATGTGGCCGTGCGATTGGATGATGAAACGAAGAAGAAAGACGCAAGCACACTAAAGAACTCGGAAGAACAGCTGCGACACGCAACGACGCCAAATTCTGAGGGATTTTTGATTAAATACTTAGCAATGGACGGCTAAGATCATCCTGGCTTAATCCAACAGTCGGATCTTCTCTGATTGAACCCTAAACTCTCAGATCTTAATCTGAAGGTCAGATCTACCTCTCCTCAGCTGGGATCAATCGGATCTGCCCTGGATGGCTCAGATCTCCTTGCCTTCCGAATGGACGGCCCATAGTCTTCCAATGTTTGATCGTCTCGATCTGAGTCCGATTCTGGCTCAAACTTGACCCAACTTGACCTAGGACTATAATCCTTCAACCTACAAAACTTAGATTCAAATTAGATATCAAAACATCTCAAAATTGCAAAGATTTACAATAAAACTCAAAATAGAATTAATCCATGGAACCTAGGGTAAATTCAAGATTAAGCATGTAAAATGAGGATCAAACATGGATTTTAGTGCCTAAAATAATCAACAAAATAGTAGTTATCAGTCAACCCCCAGGCTTTAAGAATTTAGAACATCCTAGCTATGTCTGTAGGTTTAAAAAGTTCATATATGGACTAAAACAAACACCTAGAGCATGTTATGAAAGATTATCCACTTACTTAGTTTCTAAGGGGTTTAACCAGAGCCAAATTGATCCAAGCATATTTGTTAAATTCTTAGAAAATAATATATTTAGTACCTAAATCTATGTAGATATCATTTTTGGCTCAACTAACACAAGTTTTTTAAAGGAATTTATAAAAGTAATAGAAAGTGAATTTGAAATGAGTCTAGTAGGTGAGCTAATATTTTTCTTAGGACTTTAAATTAAACATACTAATGATGGAAATTATGTTCACCAATTTATGCTAAAGAATTAATTAAGAAATTTAGAATGAAAAATTCTAAAGAAATTATCACCCCTATGACAACTAACATTAAAATTGATATGGACCCAGAATGAAAACATATAGACTTAAAGCACTTTAGAAGTGCTATAGGCAGCTTGCTTTACCTAACTGCTAGTAGATCTGATATTTTATTTGTAGTAAATATTGTTGGTGCAGGAAACACCATATCGAACCTTGTTTTGATATTGGCAAAGGATTCAATGTTAAGTACTATTTGTGATCTAATAAAGTTACTTGAGTGTGCAGAAAGAAGTCCTGGCGAAGGACTGCCAGGCACCTAGCGAAGGGCTGCTAGGCATCGAAACCCTAAAGACTTGGCGAAGGGCTGCTAGGCACCTAGCGAAGGGCTGCTAGGAGTTGAAGACCTGGCGAAGGACTGCTAGGCACCTAGCGAAGGGCTGCTAGGAGTTGAAGAGTTGGCGAAGGACTGCTAGGCACCTGGCGAAGGACTACCAGGAATCGAAGACCTGGCAAAGGACTGCTAGGCACCAGGCGAAGGACTGCTTGGTACTGAAGCCCTAGCGAAGGACTGCTTGGTACCCAAGACCTGGCGAAGGGCTGCCAGGCACCTGGCGAAGGACTGCTGGGCAAAAGTCCAACTGGAGGAGCCGGTTGGCAAAAGGTAAACTCTCCTGAGAGGAGTAGGTGAGGGCGTGTACCCCGTCGAGGGAACAGTAGGCGTCGGTTCGACATAGGATTCCATTTGGGAGACCCGAAGTCAGAACCAAGATAGCTATGGCTGTAAGAAAGTATCTAACACTCTTACTTTGTTGTTTTGGAACTAACCCTGGATGCAGGACTGAAGGAACGAGTTTCTGCAGCTCAGAACGCCCCAAAGGAGAGGGGCAGCAGCTGAGCAGGGCGCCCTGGAGGTCCCGGGCGCCCCCAAGGCCAAAGCAAAGCAACCAAGCAAGGAGTTGTCTCGAAACTGCTCTAAGCAGGGCGCCGTGGAGGTCCTGGGCGCCCTGAGTCAAAACCAAGAAATGAACCGAAGCAAAGAAGCAACTGTGAAGCCTGTTGACCGAGTCAAGCAGGGCGCCCCCAGCAGCCAGGGTGCCCACAGTGTCCCGGGCGCCCCCGTCGGTTCCGAGCTCTATCTTGGAGGGAAAAGCTCTGACCGAGTCTCGGATAGGGGTTTACGGATCCAGAGGCACGTGGAGGGCGCCCCCAACGTCCAGGGCGCCCCAGGAGTGCTATAAAAGGGGTTCGACCCCCAAGGCTTCAGGACACAATTCTCGAACGACTCAACGCTCTTCGCTCAAGCACTCTACTCCGGAAACTTCTGATCTCGAGGTCCTAGCGTTGACGACGACCCTATGCACCGAAGTACGATCCACACCGGGCGTCGGTAACGAAGAGTTAGATTATTCCTTTTACTGCAATACTACTGTACAATTCTCTGTACACCTTTGCATATTATAGAATTGCCCGCAGTAAACGGTCAAGGACCGTGGGCCTTGGAGTAGGAGCCGACCGCGACTCCGAACCAAGTAAAAAACCTTGTGTTCACGTTTGTTTTTTTTTCGCTGCGTAATTTCTCTCAATCGAATCCGAAAAGTTTTTTATGATATTCACCCCCCTCTATCGTATTCTCTCGATCCAACAAGTAGTATCAGAGCAGGGTAGCTCAAATTTGGTGCAACCACCAATTTGAGAGTACTTTCGGATTTTTTTAAAATAATTTTTAATTTCTTTTCTTTCTTGTTAATCGAGATTGGTGCAACACCACTCGATCTTTCTCGCCTTTTTCAATTTTCAATTCTTATTTTTTCACTATAAGTCAGAATTGATAAAACGATCAATTTTCAAAAATTTGTCATAAACTTTTTTATTATTATTTTAATATTTTTTCTCGAAATTCATGCTACCTTAAATCAAGAAGATTTTTCCCAAACATTGAATTCTTACTTTTTTCATCATTAATCAAAATTGATAAAGCTAATATTTTTAAAGATTTGTCATAAATTTTTTTATTATTTTAATATTTTACCTCGAAATTCGTGCAAGATTTATTTTGGATTATTTTTTCCCTTCTCCCGCACTACTAATCCAAGACCAAGTCTTGGTACATTTTTGTTATTTCTTTTGTGTACGAGGTTTAAACTAAATGGTCAACCAAGAGTGGAACAGTGCCCGTCCACCGCTATTCTCCGGCGAGAACTTCAATTATTGGAGAAGTCAAATGGAGTTCCATCTGAAGGCCCATTTGAACATATGGATGATCATTCAAACAGGATTCTCCCTCCCTACAGTAGATGGACTATCAATTGCGTGGGACAAACTGGATGAACCAACTCTGAGGAAGATCGAGACAGATGCAAGGGCTACTGCAATCTACAATGTGGCCTAACCAATGAAGAATTGAAGCGGGTCGGATCCTTCAACTATGCCAAAGAGATATGGGAAAAGCTAATCAATCTACACGAAGAGAGCTCCGATATTGAGATCATAGAAGATTTTCCATTTTCGGCTCAAGCACAAGTAGCTGAGATAGACTCGAACCCTGACGTCGAAATCGAACCAGAATCAGATGACGAGTTTTCTGGGACAAAATCGGTAACTAATTTTGAATCAGTTTCTGAATTAAGGTTAAATAATCAAGCTGATACTGCAGTGGTCGAGGAAGGTATAATTTTCATTGCAGGGGAAACTCCAAGAGAAATGTAAAAGAGGCCTCAACCAGTACCTGAGTCCGACTTAAGCTCAGAATCTGACGACGAAGGAAGGGATCCATGGAAACTGGTCTGGTTGGCTCGCGACCGCTACAAAATGCCGAAGAAACAATCAAGCAAAAGAGATATGGCTAGAATCAAGGGGGAAATTCCCAACCGGGAATCAAAAAGTAAATTTACAGTATTTAAAAATCCAATATTTACCTTGAATGACATGATTAATTCGTATAAATTAGTTAAGGTCAATATGTTAGAAAACTTAATTCACAACCATACTGATTTTAAAAACCCAGAGTTTTATTTCAATTGTGATGTAACTTAGATTATTTTTGTCTTGTTTGCTTTAATTGTGTGTTGTTTTTTATTTTATTTTTTTATGCTTAGAATTAGGATTGATTAGTTTATGGACTAAACCGATTAACTAAAATTTGAATAACATAGTATTGGGTGAAGGTGAGATGATAGTACGTTAGGGAAGCCATTTTGGCGGAACTAGTCGAAGCTACTGATCCAAGACCCAAATTAGTTAGAACAAATTCTTTCAAGAAGTAACTTGAAGATGGATTTTCAATAATAGGCTTTGTCAAGGAAAGGGTTGATGATCCAATAAGGCTACGACCAAAGAAGGCCTAGTGCCTCGCCAAGACCTGGAAGTCGATTATTGAAAACCAAATTCACTTTACTATTGTCAGATCTAAATCTAACACAGGTTTCAATTAATCTTAGATTCAACCATTGTTTTCAAAAATAAATTTAAAAGCATAATTAATTGGTTTTTCAAAATTAATTTAACTTTTTAAAATTAATCCAACTTATCTCACAAAACCCATAAGGTTAATATGTTTGATCACGTAGAACTGGGTGAGATATCTAGGTGTTTGATCACATAGAACTGGGTGAGATATCTAGGACCTAAGAGTATATGTCACTATCCTCTTAAATAAAACTCAAAGTCCTTCAAAAGTTATTCAAAATTATTTCTATTTTTCAAATTAATTCAGTTTACTGTACCCTACTTTTTCCATCTCTAACATTTTTTTAAAAATAATGAATTTCATGTTAAATATCACAATAGACTCATTTTAAATAGAATCTAGGGCTTGTTTGATTTAGTTATTGATTGGTCAAACATAGTCAACTGAGTCAAACTTTGTCAACATAGTTAAACCTAGTCAACATAGTCAAACCTAGTCAACACTGAAATCCCTTAAGGCACTTAGATAAAATCAGACGGATACAAGGGAAGTTTCTTTTAATATTTTTCGAAAAATTTAGATTTTTCAAAAACCTTATGTTCTAAAACTCACTATCATCTCAAAATAAGGTTTTCAAAAATTGATTCAAAAATCCTCGTATATTACTATCTCTTTGAAAAATTATCATCATTTCAAAATGATTTTCGAAAACTGTACTTTCATTCCAAGTTGTGTTTTCAAAAATTATCTTCTTAAAAACTATCATACTTCAAAGTTATTCTTTTGATTTTGGTAAACCCTAAAGACATAGAAGAAAGACCACTTCATAATCTACAAGGACTCCTAGGATGTATCAAATTTAGGGGAAGTCTAAATCAAAAGAAGATTTTCTGACAAGTTTTTTGCAATTATTTGTTTTGAATTATTAAATAATTCCTGTGGTTTGAACCAACCCTAAAGACTCAAAGGAAGAGTACTTGTGGTCAACAAGCTTCCTAGGACTGGGTCAAGTTTAGGGGGAGGTCAAACTGAAGGATTTGCTAATTTCAAAATAATATGTTTTCATGTACTGCATTATTTAAATCCGTCTGAAAACATAAGGAAGTTTGTTTAAATACTTTTATTTTTTAAATACTTATGGAAAATAATATTTACTTGAGTTTGAAAAATTTCCAGGACACTTAGGAAAATATCCTTGTAGTCAACAAGGTTTCCTAGGATTGTGTCAAACTGGAAAAGAAACCAAGTCAAGTAAAATATTATCTTTTAAAAATAAGATTTTTCAAAAGTACTTATACCTCTCAAAAATTCTAATATTTTTTCAAAAGTACTTATACATCTCAAATTCATAAAATTTTTCAAAGTACTTATGTTTTAAAGACAATTATTCAAAGGTACTTGTTTTTTTTTTTGCATTTGCAAAATATTCAAAACAAGTAAACTTATTTTCTTTAATTATCATGCATGGACTCAATAAGAATATACACTTGACTCCAGTTCTGTTTTTGAGCATCAATTATTTATTATTTCAAATTTGTGTTATTTAGACATTATCATAATTTTTGACATTATTCTCTCACTCAAATATTTATGTTTTCAAAACCCATAAACTCTGATACACAAATTTTAAATGTCCTTCAAAATATATTTTTCAAGAGTTCTTTAGTGATATATGGCCAAGGGGGAGAGTAGAAAAAGTGAAAATTAAATTCTTCCTTCCTTAAACTTTTTCCCCTTTTCAAAGAAAGTTTATCTTAGAAATGGTCTAAGGAGAAGAATTTAACATTAAGGGGGAGAGAAAGGAAATTTTTTTTTTCAAAAAGTGTTTCAAAATTTTCTAAGTATATCTAAATGTTTCAAATGTTTTTAAGTACATGATTTTTTTCCAAAGTAAAATCTTCCTTAGTAAACAAAATTTGTCTGAGCAAAATCTTTTGAAATTTTTTTGGCAAATGTTTCTAAGTAGAGTTTTTTTGGTGAAAAACTTGTCTAGAAATTCAATAAAGATTTTGTTTTTCAAAATGCCTAAAGTGTGTCCAAGCAAATTCTTCTAAGTGTGCAAAATTTTTTAAAACAAACTTCTCCAATTCTCAATGTTGATTTTTTTAAAAGGAAATTTGGCTTCAAAATTTTGCTTAAGTAAACTTTTTTTGCAAAGCCTTGTAAGTAAAAGTTTTTTTAAAACAAAACTTAGGCTTGCTTTTCAAAAGGATAAGTGTCTAAGTGTAAAAATTTGTTTATGAATATGTTTAAAAAAAATACATTGTCAAAAACTTAGAAGTTTTACAAAAATTCAAAACTCTCTATCCGAAGCCTTGTTCGCCCATGAATTGTTTTTGATATATGTCAAAGGGGGAGGAAAGGTCAAAGTTAAGTATTTGACAAGTATTCAGGATTTTAGGGGGAGTATGAGAAATAAAGATTTTTTTCAAATCTATTCTGTTCTTAACTGCTATACTTCATTGTGTTTTTACCTTCTTTTATTAACTGTTATAAGTTTTTACTTAACTTTGAATTGTGTTGCCATAAATCAAAAAGGGAGAGATTGTTGGTGCAGGAAGCACCATATCAAACCTTGTTTTGATAGTGGCAAAGGATTCAAAGTTAAGTACTATTTGTGATCTAATAAAGTTACTTGAGTGTGCAGAAAGAAGTCTTGGGGAAGGACTGCCAGGCACCTAGCGAAGGGCTACTAGGCATCGAAACCCTAAAGACCTGGTGAAGGGCTGCTAGGCACCTAGCGAAGGGCTGCTAGGAGTTGAAGACCTGGCGAAGGACTGCTAGGCACCTAGCGAAGGGCTGCTAGGAGTTGAAGACCTGGCGAAGGACTGCCAGAAATCGAAGACCTGGCGAAGGACTGCTAGGCACCAGGTGAAGGACTGCTTGGTACCGAAGCCCTAGCGAAGGACTGCTAGGCACCGGGCGAAGGACTTCTAGGCACCTGGCGAAGGACTGCTGGGCAAAAGTCCAACCGGAGGAGCCGATTGGCAAAAGGTAAACTCTCCTGAGAGGAGTAGGTGAGGGTGCGTTCCCCGTCGAGGGAACAGTAGGCGTTCGTTCGACCTAGGGTTCCATTTGGGAGACCCAAAGTCAGAACCAAGACAGCTACGGCTGTAAGAAATTATCCAACACTCTTACTTTGTTGTTTTGGAACTAACCCTGGATACAGGACTGAAGGAACGAGTTTCTGCAACTCAGAACGCCCCAAAGGAGAGGGGCAGCAGCTGAGCAGGGCGCCCCCAAGGCCAAAGCAAAGAAACCAAGCAAGGAGTTGCCTCGAAACTGCTCTAAGCAGGGCGCCCTGGAGGTCCCGGGCACCCTGAGTCAAAACCAAGAAATGAACCGAAGCAAAGAAGCAACCGTGAAGCCTGTTGACCGAGTCAAGTAGGGTGCCCCCAGCAGCCAGAGCGCCCCCAGTGTCCCGGGTGCCACCGTCGGTTCCGAGCTCTATCTTGGATGGATAAGCTCTGACCGAGTCTCGGATAGGGGTTTATGGATCCAGAGGCACGTGGAGGGCGCCCCCAACATCTAGGGTGCCCCCAGGAGTGCTATAAAAGGGGTTCGACCCCCAAGGCTTCAGGACCCAATTCTCGAACGCCTCAACGCTCTTCGCTTAAGCGCTCTGCTCCGGAAACTTCTGATCTCGAGGTCCTAGCGTCGACGACGACCCTACGCACCGAAGTACGATCCACACCAGGCGTCGGTAACGAAGAGTTAGATTATTCCTTTTACTTCAATACTACTGTATAATTCTCTGTAAATCTTTGCGTATTATAGAATTGCCCACAGTAAATGGTCAATGACCGTGGGCCTTGGAGTAGGAGCCGACCGCGACTCCGAACCAAGTAAAAAACCTTGTGTTTGTGTTTGTTTTTTTTTCACTGCGTAATTTCTCTCAATCGAATCCGAAAAGTTTTTTACGATATTCACACCCCCCCCCTCTATCATATTCTCTCGATCCAACAAATATTAGTGCTAGGTACCAAACATGTGCTAAGGAATCCCACTTAAGTGTCATCAAAAGATTTTTTAGGTATATTAAAGGCACCCTAAATGTAGGAATTTGATATTCTAGGACTCCTAATTTTAACCTACTAGGTTACTCTGATTCAAACTATGCAAAGTGCAAATTAGATAGAAAATGCACTAGTGGAAGTTGTCAGATGTTGGGTCACAACTTAGTTAGTTGGTGTAGTAGGAAGCAACACTATGTTGCATTATCCACAACTGAAGTTGAATACATAACCCTAGAAAAATGTATAGCCCAACTACTATAAATGATGCATACCCTTAAGCACTTTCAACTGACCAACACTAACACTAAAGTTTACTTTGATAATATTAGCTCAATTAACCTTACAAAAAATCCTATACATCATTCTAGGACTAAACATATTGAAGTAAAACATCATTTTGTTAAGGATCTTGTAGCTAGGGGTGAAATTATACTTACACACATAGAGTCCAAATCCAACCTAGCTGATAATTTTACTAAACCACTACCTGAGTTTGAGTTTAGTTCACTAAGAAGGCAGCTAAGAATGTGTTTAGTAGAATAGGATTATTTATTATTTTTTCTTAATCATTTTTCTTTAACTATTTTACAAAACTGATCTTCTTTAGCTGTTTTTCAAAAATTCATTTGAATAAAATCATGTTTTTTTTAAAATGTTTTACTTATTTCTTGACTTAGTTTACAAAAACATACCTCCTAAAAACTAAGGATTTCTTCGTTATGGACTTAGCTTAGGCCTTACCCCTAGATCACATGCTCCTATAGACTTAGAAGCTAGCATCTCACAAGCACATTAGCAATACCTTGCTTGACAACTTAGACTGAGTTGAGATGCTTAGGCCTATGTCTTAACTTAAGATGCTTTAAGTTAGTGCATCAAAAGTAGTTGGGCCAATAAATACAATTGAACATCAATCAAGTTAAGTAATCAAGCTTAGAAAGTCTAACTTAATTAGACTACTTAACTTGATTAATCCAAGTGAAAGCTACTATTTTATAACAATTAGTAAGTAACAAACTGAGTTAGCAAGGGCCCTGGATTTGTTTTTTTGTTTGTTTTTTAAATTAGTTTTCAAAATTAAAGCATGTTTACTTTTGAATGCTTAAACTCAAATCATGCTTGGACTCAAATATGTGAATTATCTTGGTTCAAATTTTATTCTTCTACATCAGTTTTTTATTTATTATTTATCTATCTCAAAATTAGTACTTAGAACATCTTACTTGCTTCCTTGTAAATAATTTTTTTGTTAACTTACAATTTTTATTTTTTAAAATTTACTTATATTTTCAAAATTCACGAGCTCTGATACCTATGTTTTTTAGGTTTTTTCTTTTCTTTCTCCTTAACCAAATTTGTTTATAGCAAAGGGGGAGAGTATAGAAAAGTAAATTTTTCAAAGAATTTTTCTTCTAATTTTTGTTTGATATATGGCAAAGGGGGAGAGTAGGGAAAAAATTAAAGTTAAACGTTAAAAAGTTAATTTTCAAAGAAATATTTTAATTACAAATCTTTTTAAAATATTACTTAGTACTCTGCTTCTTCAAAAACTCTATTTTTTCAAAAAGGAAAAGTTAAAATTTTTCAAAATTAAAATTCCACTTAGAATTTTTTCAAAGTAATACTTAGAATTTTTCAAAGTAATAAAAAACTCAAATTGAAAATTACATGTTTTTTAAGCTTCAGGAGAAGAATTTTATATCAAGGCGGAGCTTCATGCATTCTTTCAAATTTACAAGTTTTTTAAAACCCAAATATTTCAAAACCTAACATATCAAGGGGGAGATTACTTATCAAGGGAGAGATTTAAAAGTGTATTTTTTTCAAATATTACTAACACTGAAAAAATTACTTTTACCTTGAAAAATGTTGAACTTTGTTTCCTTAAATGCTTTTGATACATGCTTATATGTCTTAACTTAACTTTTGAATTAGGTTACCATAAATCAAAAAGGGGGAGATTGTTGATGTCGAAATCACCAAATCGAACTGGTTTTGATAATGGCGAAGGGTTCAAAGTTAAGTATGTGTTGTGATCTAACGTGCTTGACTAAGTGTATAGGAAAGTCCTAGTTTGTTTAGGCACGAAGTCTTGACTATTGGTGCCAGAAGCATCAAATCGAACCTGGATTTTGATAATAGCAAAGGGTTCAAAGTTAAGGTTAAATTTCTAATTAATGAATCTGTTAAGTGTGCAAGAAAAGTCCTAGATAAACTAGGCACGAAGTTTTGACCTGCAAGGTTGAGCAATAAATCCTGGTCGTGGACTGGTCACCGACGACCTGATCGAGGGTTAGGCAATAAGTCCTGGTCATGGACTGGGCACAGAAGACCTGATTGAGGGTTGGGCAATAAGTCCAGGTCGTGGACTGGGCACCAAAGACCTGACCGAGGGTTGTGCAATAAGACCTGGTCATGGACTGGACACCAAAGTCTTGAACCGAAAGATTGGGTAGATGTCTTAGCCGGTCGGGAGGTGTGGATAGAAGTAGAGATGGGTTGACAAATAGACATCTCTAGATGCGGCAAATCTCGGAGGTCGAGCTAAAGTCCAACCGGAGGAGCCGGTTGGCAAAAGGTAACTTCTCCTGAGAGGAGTAGGTGAGTACGCGTTCCCCGAAAGAGGGAACATTAGGCGTCGGCTCGACCTAGGGTTCCATTTTGGAAGCCCAAAGTCAGAGCCAAGATAGCGCAGACTGTTACTTGTACTTAATTTTACTATTACTGTTGTTCTGGAACTAACCCTGGTTGGTGGAGCAAAAGGTAGGAGTTTCTGCATCCCAGGCGCCTGAGTCCTCCCAAGAACACAGGCGCCTGTATTGATACAGGCGCCCCAGATGGATTATTTTAGTGTTTGCGAAGCTGAGCCTCCACGTCAGCATAAGAGGCGCCCATGAGCAGTCAGGTGCCCCAGACGTCCCAGGCACCCTGGATAAAGGGATAATCGCTGGCCGAGTCTGTGGATGAGGGCGCGCCCAACTCGGCAACGTGGCAGGCGCCCTACAGCAACAGGGGGCGCCCTGGATGTCTATATAAAAAGGGGTTCACCCCATGCTTCCAAACAACACTTTTCCAACTCAAGCACACAAGCGATCAATTCTGTTTTCTCAGTGCTCGAGTTCCAAGCGCCAACAATGCTCCAGATCGACGACCTGCTACTTCGGCCTTCAAATTCTTTTCCGGCCATCGGTATTCTTTTTAAGTGTTTTACTTAAATTCTGTATTCGCGATTTAACTCTTGTAATATTTTTTGAAATATAGAATTGCCCAACGAAAACGGTCAAGGACCGTGGTCCTTGGAGTAGGAGCGGTCATAGACATTGAACCAAGTAAAAAGAAAAAGAGTTAGGATTGCTTTAATTTTTCCGCTGCACAATATTCTTTTTTTATCTGAAAGATTATCGATATTCACTCCCCCCCCACCCTCTATTGATTCTAAACGATCCACAGGTGGTATCAGAGCGGGTGGCTCAAATCTGGTGCAACCACCAATTGAGCAATTTTTGAATTTATTTTTAATTTTTTTTCGTAAATTTTCATACATCGAGGTTGGTGTAACACCACTCGATTCTTATTATTTATTTCTTTCTACCACACTGTTAATCCAAGATTTAGTCTTGGAATAAAGTCTCTCTGTCTTTGTAAGTTTCAGATTAAAAACTCTATGGCCATGCAAGAAGGCTACAACACCTCGAGGCCACCACTCTTCTCAGGAGAAGACTTCTCCTATTGGAAGAGCAGGATGGAGGTCCACCTGAAAACTCAGGTGGACATGTGGATTATCATCCAGTCTGGACTGGAGATCCCCAGAAATGCACAAGGTGAGGTGTAAGGATACACAGAGTGGGATGGACTACTTAAAAAGAAAATAGAAGCAGACGCAAAGGCCACATAAACACTACAATGTGGCTTAACCAAGGAAGAGCTCAACCGCATCGGCCCCTTCAGCAGCGCAAAGGAGCTATGGAAAAAGTTAATTGAGCTGCACGAGGGTACGTCGGATACGCAGATTAGCAAACGAGATCTACTACTCAACAAATTGTACACCATCAAGATGCAAGATGGGGAAACAACATCACACCTTCACGCAAGGATCCAGTGTTGAGGCAATCGACCCTTAAATGATTGGAAGATCATGGTTTTGATGTGTGGGCAAACATGTTTAAGGTTAGAGTGTTATGTTGTATTTGATGTGTGTGATTGAGTTTGCAGGACTTGGAGAATCACACATGGTGGACATATCCGAGGGACGAGAGCCGAGGGAGGAGAGCTCCAAGGGCAAGCCGGGAAGTGGACTTCAAGGGCACACGTGAAGGGTGGCATGGAGGCAAGACAAGGGAAGGCTTGCGTGCACATCCGAGTGACGATAGCCAGAGGAAGAGGACTTTAAGGGGCGAGCCAAGGGAGCAGACCTGAACGCACACGCGAAGGAGAAGGTTCGGAGTAGCTGGAGCTGAGCTGTGAGGGAGGGCAGTCGACTGGCATTGGGGCAGTTGACTGCCAAAACCCACAGAATATTTGCGGCCTCGGACCAGTCGACTGGCATTTTGGCAGTCGACTGGTATACTCCAAAACTAGCCATTGGCTAGCTGTTGGTTAGATGTTGGCCAGCAATTAATGCTGGGCCAGTCGACTGCCCCTGGGGCAGTCGACTGGTGCGGGCCTGGATAGACTGCGAATATGTTATGTTCACCTATAAAAGGAGCATGTTTTGTACGTGTACGGTACGGTTCCGTACAGTAACGAAGTGCTGCCCAACTGTAGAGTGATCTTTGCTTCCTCTAGTGTATTTCTGCATCTGTAAAGAGGAAGATCTTGCTGTAAAGGTTTCTCCACCTCAAGGAGACTTTTCGATAGTGAAATGTGGTGCTCGCGGCGTGGATCCTTGGACTAATCTCCCATCAGGGTGGATAGCAAGTAAAATATTTTGTGTTAGCATTGTTTGATTTTCTTTGCATATTATTTCCGCTGCGCTAACGATTCTGTAGAGATATAAACGATCCGAGAAAGTGCATTCACCCTGCCCCCCCCCCTCTGCACGCCTAAACGATCCTTCAGTTGGTATAAGAGCGAGTGCGTTTTGGAAGATTTAACAGTCAACCAGAACAAGTGTGATGGCGTTTCAAGAGGGATACTCAACCGCACGACCTCCGTTCTTCGATGGGAACAACTTCGCCTATTGGAAAGGTAAGATGCAATACTACCTCATGAATGATATTGAAACTTGGCTAAGTTTTGCAGATGGCTTCGAGGCACCCGTCGATGGAAGAGGAGACCGAACACCAATGAGATCATGGTCGAAGGAGGTGATGAAGAGGGCGTAGTCAAATGCCAAGGCCACCACCACATTGCAATGCGGGCTCTCGAAGGAGCAACTAAATAAGGTGGGGTCGTTCAAGAGCGCCAAGGAACTATGGGACTGTTAGTGATATGAGAGAAGTGTCCTAAGGAAATCGCCTTATGATTGTAAACATTTATTTATATAAATGATAATTCACTATTTGAGTATACATGTTTGTGTATTTGATTGGGATCTTAAACTCATCTACTGAATGTCCGCAATACAACTCACAGCATAAGAGAATTTGTGATGGGATCACAACTAGTGATTATCTCTAAATGTGCAAATGTGAAGTATTGATAATATCCCTAGTCGATGAATTGATAAATACGGACACTATCAATTCTGTTGAGACTAGCATGGGTTATTCTCTAATTAGCTGATTCTCACTGGCTGGTGACATTGGGATGTCCGGAGATAAACATGGATGCTAGTTAAGGGAACTAGTTCATTGGAGTGACTAGCTGTAAGACTTCATATGGTTATCTATATAGATATGTCAATGAAGTTCTTACTGCGGCTTAAGTGCGATGTTCCTTTGACTTGCGGTGTTCAAGTCATCTTGGTCATGGAGACTTATACTTTAACATCTTAAGCAAGCATCTCCAAGGAGGTGTGGACCCAGGATGATTGGGTATAAGCCGAAGTGCCCGAAGATGTTTGAACAGCCTACAAAGGATTCACCACTCCTTGCGAGGAGATGTATACACAGGCCTATCGTCGGATTGTTACTCAAAACCTCTGGCCAGAGTATATCATGTTTGGAGTCCGAGTCTCTAAAATACATGAGAGTAATTAGAAATCCAAAGGACGAGAAAGACATTACTTGGGCTAGGTGTAACGTAGTCAGCCTAGTGGGGACTGACACAAATAGACTGTGTCCTGAACCAAGTGGGTATAAGATGGTGAAGGGAATGGGGCACAATTCATTAGAGCTGCTGAAGGGTTTTGGAATTCTTTCTGAGGTCAACCGTTGATCTTTCGATTAATTGGGGGTCATGATGTACTACTAGGTGCCACTCATGATCGTTCTATAATTCGTTGATTATAGACGGCCAACATAAATCGAAAGCCTATTTAGTCACACGCACTACGAGTAATCCGAGGGATTTAAAATGAGTTGAAAATTGGATTTTCCGATCAAGAGAAATAAGTCGAATCTGAATTTATCAGAGGCGCAATGGAAGCTAAAATGGCTAAGTCTTTTGAAGGCTTATTGGGCGAATTAAATGAGTTTAATTCGCGATCGGTTCGGCTTGGATTGCCCGGCCAAAGAGGGTGCCAAACCCCTTGGGTTGGCCGGCCACATTAAAGGGAAGAAACCAATTTAATTGGTTTAATTAATAAAATAAATCTAGTGCGATTTATTTTATAAATTATGGATAAATAAATTTGTGTAAAGAAATTTATATAAATAAATTTATAGAAATTTATTCTTTTTATGGAAATTAAAATTATCCATGAAATGATTTATTTTAATTTTATAAAATCAATTATGAATTGATTTTTCCATAATAAGAAAGTTTATAAATTTCTTATAAAATTTATTCCATAATAAAAGGGGAGATTAATTAGTTTTATTATAAAGTTAGTTATAATAAAACTTGGTAATTCATAAGAGAATTTATAGGATAAATTTCTTATGATAACTAATTAGTTTTATTATAAAGTTAGTTATAATAAAACTTGGTTTAAATGGAATAATTCATAAGAGAATTTATAGGATAAATTTCTTATGATAACTAATTCATTAATTAGTTTTATTATAAAGTTAGTTATAATAAAACTTGGTTTAAACGGAATAATTCATAAGAGAATTTATAGGATAAATTTCTTATGATAACTAATTCCGTTAATTCCGTTAAGAGGGAGACTTGGCAAGGGAGATACTACTATATAAAGGAACCAAAGGCAAGCCCTTAATTCTAATCAAGCAATCAAGAGAAGTAGCTTCCTCTCCCTCTCTCTCTTACTCTCTATTCTCCCTTTCTTCCCCTTAGGGCCGGCGCCCTCCTTGAGGATTAGGGTCGGCGCACCTTCATCCACCTAGGGCCGGCGCATCTCCTTCCCTAGGGTTGGTTGCCGTGAGCTTTCAAGAAGAAGGAGAAGCGAACCAAGAAGAAGAAGAAGCGGATCTCATCTCCTTCCTTCTCGGAATATTAATTCCGTTACTTTGGTGGTAAGTTTCCTATCTTTTCTCTTGTTCTTCTAGTTGTGCCTTTGGAGAATCTAGTAGTTCTCGTCAGCACAAAACTCGTGACTTTGCGAAGTCATCCCGAAGAGAACTCGGCGTGGACGCGAATAGAGGCGAAGCATCCAAGGGACGCTACGGTTGGATCTCGTCCCTTACTTCTAGTTACGCGAGGTACTTGGTAAATTAGTTTACTTTTCCGCAAAGTTTTAATTTATGATTACGTCAATACATCATAAGGTTGCATGCTAGATACGTGGTTAAAATAATTTTGGAAATTATTTTATGCAAATTCTTCCGCTGCACGTAAAAATTTAAAATTTTACGAACCCGTATCCTCGTCGACATGCACCCGGTCCCAATAGGGACAAGTTGGTTGAACTGATCGAGGGGTCCAACGAGTCCAGAAGAGCCAAGAAGGACCTACTAGTGGCCCAACTGCAATCCCTTTCCATGAAGAGCAACGAGACCGTCAGCCAGGTGCATGGAAGGGTAAAAGAGGTAATAAACGAGCTCCACGTGATTGGAAAGAAGATAGAGAACCGGGACATCGCCAGGTATGTTTTACAAGCCTTCCCGAGAACCACCCTGTGGGCATCCATGGTTGATGCTTACAAGGTATCGAGGGATTTATCTTTAGTCAAATTAGACGATCTATTTTTTGAATTTGAACTGCACGAGCAAGCTAACATTTCGGCCAAAGAGAAAGGTATTGCTTTTGTTGCAGAAACGGAGAAGAAGAGGAGGAGGAAGAAGAAGAAGGTGATCTACTCATCGTCATCAGACTCAGAGGAGTCTAGCGCCTCTATGGATAGTGACTAAGAGGCCTTCATGGTAAGGAAATTTCGTAAAGCATTTAAAAGTTTTTCTAACAAGTCATATGCTAGGAATGGGGCCAAAGGTAAGGGTAAGGCCAAGGACATAATCTGCTACAACTATCACCAAGAGGGACATATGAAGAACGAGTGCCCCCAATTGAAGAAAAGGGATGATAAGAAGGAAGAGAAGAAAAAGAGTGACAAGAAGAAATCAAAGAGAAAGGAGAAGGGTGCTACCAACCTCAAGGCAACGTGGGATGATCCCTCATCTTCAGAGGGAGAAGAAGAGCAAGTCTCCCACTTCGCTCTTATGGCGCAAGATGACTCAGACTCATCGGATGATGAACGAAGCTCAAGCAGTGAAGATGAGAGCTCCTCCACTTCATCATCAGAGTCAGAAGCGTCGGTAAGTAAGGTATATCACTTGCCCTCCTCTACTTTAGTGAAAATAATTTCTTGCACGAACATGGACTTAGCTAAGGCTAGAGGTAAAATTAAGGATCTCAAAGAACAAATTGCCATGCTTAGAGTCCAAGGAGGTAGCCTTAGGAAACAGGTAGATGACCTCACAAAGGCCCTTAGGAAATTCCAAGTAGGATCTAGTAACCTAGATATGATCATAAACAGTCAAAGGGCTGTATATAACAAGGCCGGGTTGGGTTATAGACCTAAGACCAAGGAGGTAGCCTTTGTTTCACTCACCGGTAGGATTGGTGTATCTAGGAGATTAGGGGCAAAGGGAAACACAAAGAAGGCATGGGTACCTAAGAAATTTTAAATGATGCTTATGGATCAAAGATATGGGTACCAAAAGAGTATGTTTTCCATGTTGTCTAGGTAAAGGTTAAGGAGGCCCCAACCATGTGGATAGTAGATAGTGGATACTCAAGACACATGACCAGGGATGTGAGCAAGTTCACCACTATTAGCTACCTAAGAGAAGGGACGGTCTCCTTTGGGAATAGTGGAAAGTTGAGGATCATTGGTAGGGGCACAATTGAGGTATCTTCCACTATTTCGATTCATAAGGTACTTTTAATCAAAGATATGAAGTTTAATTTATTAAGTGTGAGTCAACTATGTGATGCCGGTTTTAAAGTAAAATTTCATGCTAAGAAATGCATAATAAGGCAAAATGAATCGAATACTATCATATTAGAAGGGTTTAGAGAAGCAAACTTATATTATCTTGATCTATCTTATGCTACTAACAATGTTGTCAAGTGTCTCATGTCTAAAGAAGAGGAAGGGTGGTTGTGGCACCGTAGACTTGGACACGTCAACATGAGGAGCATTGCAAGGGTGGCCAAGGAAGAATTGGTGAAGGGACTTCAAATGATCAAGTACGAGAAGAACAAGTTGTGTGATGCATGCCAAGAAGGTAAGCAATCAAAAGCATCACACAAAAGTAAAACTCTAATTACCACTTCCTTACCCTTAGAACTTTTACATATAGATTTGTTTGATTGCCATAGTACTCCATCACTTGTAAGGAATAAGTATTGCCTAGTGATAGTAGATGACTTTTCTAGGTTTACTTGGGTCTACTTCTTAAAACATAAGGATGATACCCTAGAAATCTTTATAGGATTTAGTAAAATGGTAGAAAACGAAAAGAACATCAAAATAAACTGAATTAGGAGTGACCATGGTGGGGAGTTCCAAAACGCTAGTTTCACATAATTTAGTGTTGAAAATGGGTACAAGCATGAGTTTTCATGCCCAAGGACTCCTCAACAAAATGGGGTAGTTGAGAGGAAAAACCGAGCCCTACAAGAAGCTGCTAGGACTATGCTTAATGCATATTCTCTTCCTAGCTATTTTTGGGCCGAAGCGGTTAACACCGCTTGCTATATCCAAAATCGGGTGTTGGTACATAGGTTTTTAGGAAAAACACCTTTTGAACTATCGAATGGAAGGGTACCACAAGTCCATTATTTTAGAGTCTTTGGATGTAAAGTCTACATTTTAAACACCAAAGATGACCTATGGAAATTTGAGTCAAAAGCAGATGAAGGAATTCTAGTAGGGTACTCATTGACTAATAGGGGGTATAGAGTGTACAACAAGAGGACAAAGGTGATTGAGGAGCCCTCAAATGTTAAATTTAATGAAACAACTAGTACCTACCCTAGGAAGGCCTCTATTGATAAAGATATAGAAGAGGTCCAACCCCTTGCCCAAAGAACCCAAGACCTACATTTGGAGGGCAATGATCAAGGGGGAGTAAGAAGTACCCTAGAGGATGAGGAAGAAGGAGTAAATGAACCTACAACCTCTAGACCCTTGAGACATCACCATGACCACCCTATTGACCAAATTGTGGGTGATGTCACTCATGAAGTAAGGACTAGATCATACTTTAGGGACCAAACTAGTCAAATAGCTCTAATCTCCCAATTAGAACCCAAGACCATTGATGAAGCATTGGGAGATGCTGATTGGGTTTTAGCTATGCAAAAAGAGCTAAATCAATTTGAGAGGAGTGAAGTTTGGGAGTTAGTTCCTAGGCCCAATGATTGCACTATTGTAACCACTAGATGGGTCTTTAGGAACAAACTAGATGACCAAGGTAAAATCACTAGGAACAAGGCTAGATTGGTAGCTAGGGGGTTTAACCAAGTTGAGGGACTAGATTATGATGAGACATATGCCCCCGTAGCTAGGCTAGAATCAATTAGAATTCTACTAGCCTATGCCGCTCACATGGGTTTCACACTTCACCAAATGGATGTGAAGTCGGCCTTCCTAAATGGGATCATTAAGGAAGAGGTTTATATAGAACAACCCCCCGGGTTTGAGGACCCTAACTATCCAAGACACGTGTTCAAATTAAGAAAAGCCTTATATGGATTGAAACAAGCTCCCCGGGCTTGGTATGAAAGGCTTTCTTCATTTTTAGTGTCTAAGGGGTTTAGGAGAGGAACAATTGACCCTACTTTGTTCCTAAAATCTAAGGATAAGGAAATTTTTGTTGCCCAAGTCTATGTTGACGATATCATCTTTGGGTCAACAAATAATGATTTCCTACAAGAATTTATCAAATATATGAATTTGAGATGAGTCTTGTAGGAGAGTTAACCTTTTTCTTAGGCCTTCAAGTTAAGCAAACAAATGAAGGTACACATGTCTTTCAAACCAAATATGCTAAGGAGATGTTAAAGAAATTTGGTTTAGAAAATGCTAAGGTAGCATCTACACCCATAGGAATCAATGTGAAAATGGATAGTGACATTGAAGGGAAAATGGTGGACTCTAAACAATATAGAAGCATGATTGGTAGTCTTCTATACCTAACCGCTAGTAGACCCGACATACTTTTTGCGGTAGGTATGTGTGCAAGGTACCAATCTTGTGCCAAAGAGTCTCATTTGGTTGTAGTCAAGAGGATCATAAGGTATGTGAAAGGGACCCTCAATGTCAGACTTTGGTATCCTAGAACCCCTAGTGTTGATCTAATTGGATACACCGACTCGGACTACGCGGGCTGTAAGCTAGATAGTAAGAGTACAAGTGGAGGGTGTCAATTCCTTGGGTCTTTCTTAGTTAGTTGGAGTAGTAGGAAACAATCATGTGTTGCCCTATCAACAACGGAAGTAGAATATGTGGCAATGGGTGGGTGGGTTTCCCAACTCCTTTGGATCATGCACACCTTAGAGGATTATGAGCTACATTACACCAAAGTCAAAGTTTTGTGTGATAATGTAAGCACAATCAATTTAACTAGAAATCCGGTTCACCATTCTAGGACAAAACACATTGAAGTGAAACATCACTTCATTAGAGACCATGTGGCAAGGGGAGACATAGAACTACACTATGTTGAATCAAAGTCGAACCTAGCCGACATCTATACTAAGCCTCTTCCCGAATCAGAGTTTACATCCTTAAGAAGAGGCCTTGGAATGTGTTTTGTGGAAGTATAGGATGAATTTGGAGACATTAGCTTTAAAAAAGGGTGTTTGATCTATTAGGGTGATACATTTGGCTCACTTGTGCTTGTGGCACATTGTTGAACCATTAGAAGTATCAATATATGAAAACTAGACCAACAATGGGGGAGGCAAGTGTTCAATCAATAGCCATTTTGCCAAAGATCATAGTTGGACATTTTAAACCTTTGAAAACCATCTTATGTTTTACATACTGTGCCATGCTTTTAAAAGTCATATAATTGCAAAATTGGTTTTAAAGTTTGATACAAAATGTAGTGGTTTTCAAAACTTTTGGATCCTTATCAAAAGTCATTCATGTTTGAAATATTATATGGTTTAATATTTTTCCCTGATAGAGTATAACATTTCAAACATGTATGCAAAATTTTACAATGTTTGGAATTTTTTTGGATTTTTCTGGGAGTTTCTGAAATTCGACAGAAAAGCAGAAAATTCAGACTGATAGCGTATCAGTCGACTGCCCATAGGGCAGTTGACTGGCACGGCTATTTTTAGCTACTGTGAAAAATTTCAGAAATAAATTATCCTCACATTTGATGCCATAGATTTGGGTTGCTTGAGGCAATCTTTTTGATGGTGTCAAAGGGGGAGAATGAGTGATTTAAGTTAGAATTTTAACTTGGAATGGATGGTTTAAGGTTTCTTTCTAACTTAGAATTTGAATGTTAAAATAGAGAAGACATGAATTAAGGGGGAGGTACCTCTTAGGTTTTGATATGTCTTATATTTTTTTCATTGCTGTTGTTAAGTGGAAACTTAACTTGGATTTAGATTAGAATTGAAAATGGGGAGAAGATATAGATTAAGGGGGAGGTTACCTCTTAGGATTACTATGTCTTAAGTTTTTCAATTGTTGTTGTTTTGCTACAGTTATTTATCTCTAACTTAAACATATTGCCACGCATCAAAAAGAGGGAGATTGTTGAGGCAATTGGTCCTTAAATGATTGGAAGATCATGGTTTTGATGTGTGGGCAAACATGTTTAAGGTTAGAGTGTTATGTTGTATTTGATGTGTGTGATTGAGTTTGCAGGACTTGGAGAATCACACATGGTGGACATATCCGAGGGACGAGAGCCGAGGGAGGAGAGCTCCAAGGGCAAGCCGGGAAGTGGACTTCAAGGGCACACGTGAAGGGTGGCATGGAGGCAAGCCAAGGGAAGGCTTGCGTGCGCATCCGAGGGACGATAGCCAGAGGAAGAGGACTTTAAGGGGCGAGCCAAGGGAGCAGACCTGAAGGCACACGCGAAGGAGAAGGTCCGGAGTAGCTGGAGCTGAGCTGTGAGGGAGGGCAGTCGACTGGCATTGGGGCAGTCGACTGCCAAAATCCACAGAAAGTTTGCGGCCTCGGACCAGTCGACTGGCATTTTGGCAGTCGACTGGTATACTCCAAAACTAGTCGTTGGCTAGCTGTTGGTTAGCCGTTGGCTAGCAATTAATGCTGGGCCAGTCGACTGCCCTTGTGGCAGTCGACTGGTGCGGGCCTGGACAAACTGCGAATCTGTCCTGTTCACCTATAAAAGGAGCACGTTTTGTACGTGTACGGTACGGTTCCGTACAGTAACGAAGTGCTCCCCAACTGTAGAGTGATCTTTGCTTCCTCTAGCGTATTTCTGCATCTGTAAAGAGGAAGATCTTGCTGTAAAGGTTTCTCCACCTTAAGGAGACTTTTCGATAGTAAAAAGTGGTGCTCGCGGCGTGGATCCTTGGACTAGTCACCCATCAGGGTGGATACCAAGTAAAATATTTTGTGTTAGCATTGTCTAATTTCCTTTGCATATTATTTTCGCTCGCTAACGATTCTGTAGAGATCTAAATAATCCGAGAAAGTTCATTCACCCCCCCCCCCTGCACGCCTAAACGATCCTTCATCCAGGAGCTGATGAACGAACTACACACAATAGGTCATAAGGTGGAAAATCATGCCCTAATAAGGTATACCCTAAACTCGTTCCCAAGGAACTCGTTGTGGGCATCTATGGTTGATGCTTACAAAGTTTCTAGGAACCTCTCTGAAATTAAGCTTGATGAATTGTTTTTAGAATTGGAATTACATAAACAAACTGATACTGCATTGGTCGAGAAAAGTATAGCTTTTGTTGCAGGTAAAACTCTAGGAAAGTCACAAAAGAAGAAGCTACAATCGATACCCGAGTCTGACTCCGATTCGGAGTCCGACAACGATGGAATCAAACAGCCAGAACTAGTTCGGATGGCTCACGGCTACTACAAGGTGCTAAAGAATCAAATGTACAAAAAGAAGATGACACAAAAGAAGGATGATCCACCTGAATCCTTGTAGCGACCCGCCTTCTCTACCTTAGACGGACCGTTACTTTGTCTACTTCTTGACTCTAATGCAACGACTAAAATTGCGGAACTTTCTTTAACTTTTTTTTTTGTATTTAAATCTATCTAAGAATGATATTCTAACTTTAATAGTCATGCATTTAAACTCATCACACAGGGTTCTATAATATTACTAGAGTATTATGGAATATGAATGCAACTTAGCATTATGGAATATGAATGCAACTTTTCTAAGCATATTTAAAGCAATACAACTCAATTCAAAAGGAGACTAACAACATCTTGGCACATGCATCAAATAGATAGAATGTAAATCTTACTTTTCTATCGAATTTACCAGCATTTTAAGCACAATTAGGACTTAGTCCAAAAGGGAATAATAAGCTCAAGAATAAGTCTAAAGTTCAATGTATCAACATGCTAAACTACTCATGCCCTTGCTCATCTAGTGCATTCACAAAAGTATGCATACTAATTGAAATGACATGGAATCTTCATTCTACAAAATTGAGCATGTAAAACTATCCAAAGTATAAATGTTTAATAAACTTCATAACACAATAACTTAGAATTTGGAAACCTTAAACATTGCATTTCAAATAAGCTAAACTGTCTCGTCCCAAGGACCTCTCCAAGGTCAGCCACCACACACACGTTACTCAGCACCGCCTTGTCGTCTTCCTTCAGAATTGCTTGCCTTTACCTTTATCTGCAGCAAGAGGAAATGCAACTAATAAGCATAAAGCTTAGCAAGTACTATCTAGCTCACAAAATCTCGAAATGTGCAAGCATGCTTTTTAAACAATGTGAAATCACATGAGATACTTTTATGCTTAAAAGAAACACTAAAACAGGTATAACTCAAAACATACATACTCAAGCATTAATAAGTCTTAACTCACTTTTTCTTGGCTTAACTTGAAACTTTAGCAATTCTTTAACTTTACATCTTTCTTTAACTTTTAGGAAAACTTCCTTAAATTTTAGAAAACTTTGCTAAAGCATATACTTGAAAATAATAACTCACTTGGATCCACTTAAGACGTAAGTACCATCTTATGCGCGTTCCCTAAAAGGTTGGGGTAGCGAGCCGCCAATCCTAATAGAGCATACCTTGGTCTACCAGGGCCAAGACCTTGGAATTGGACACCTGGATTTCTTTAACGACGCCCTTGGACGCCGGGTACTGGCCTTAGAAAATAAAATAGCTTTTCTCTCTTTTCTTTCTTATCTTTAAATGCCTTGGCATTTTATCGAACACCTTGTGTGCCCAAATCCCTAAGTCTTGACATTTGGGGATTTCGTAAGGCCTTGGCCTTCTCTTTTCTTTTTCTTTATCTTTCTTTTCTTTTCTTATAGATTTCTGAGACCCTAAACTCACATAGGATACTCTATCAAATATATATAAGCATATAACGAACTAAGATCACATGCAAAAATCTTAAACTAAAGGTAATTATCTCTTTTAAAACTTTTAAGGAAAAATTCTTGCGGAAAACCGCCTCTTACTGCAGGTGAGCTGTACTTACCTTGATTTCTTGGACTTACAACCAAGAACGGCGTCGGAGGTTCCGGAGAAACTCGGAGTCTCGGAGATTTCTTCGCGCTCACGCGTTCCTCTCGTCGTGGGGATTCCGAATATCGGAAAATCTCTCGGAGGAGAGCCTTGGCCGGCCATCAGAGGTGAGCCCTAGGGCTTGGTGTGTTTTCGCCCAAGAGAGGAGAAAGAGGGGAGTCTCGGAGATTTCTTCGCGCCCACGCGTTCCTCTCGTCGCGACGAACGAAACGCTCCGCACTCCTTGGTTCTCCCTTGGCCGGCGCCCCCTTAGAAGAGGAGAGGGGGTTGGGTGTGGTTGGCGTGCGCACAAGAGAGGGGGGAGGGGGTCGGCGGATGGTGAGGAGGAGGAGGGGTTGCCGAACCAAAATAAAAACCCCCACTTAAGTTCTTCTATTTATACCAAGGGGTATTTCGGTTCAACTTACTACTTAACTTAATATCTCTCTATTTTCTTTCAGCACAACCCTGCTGGGGCTCCTGGATAACCCGACCAACTTAAGTCGTTGGTCCCATGGGGGGTCTCGGGTTCAAAACTCGTCCAGGCAACTTTTTGCCGAAGACTCTATTTCTTTTAATAAAAATACTAAACGGACTCGGAAAATTCCATAAAAATATTCTAAAAATTCCTAAAAATATCTAGAATATTTCTAAAATATTTTTAACTAATTCCAAGGACTTTAAGGGCTTAAAAGGGAAATTTTGGGGCGTTACAATCCTCATCGAGCCAGAAGACCAAAAGCAACATAACTTGTTATGGGTGCAACAAGAAGGGCCACTTCAAATCGGAGTGTCCCAACTTGAAGGAAAACAAAAAGACTCGGAGGAAGAAGGCGCTTCAAGCCACATGGGGTGAATCATCCTCAGAGGATGAAGAAGAGGCCCCGCACTCCAACCTCCTCACGCTGACCACCTCGAAAGACATCAACTCCAGAACAGAATCAGAACCTGATAAAGATGTCGGCACCGGACTGCTCTCGATCTCGGAGGATGGATGAATTACGGTAAGAGGCTATCCTGAATCGGAGCTTTACGACTTAATTTCTTACTTGTCTCTCAAGTTGGCAAAAGCCAATGTCCGGGTTGAAGCCCTCCGACAGGAAATTAAACTCCTGAAAGAGGAAGTCAACTCGAGTTCCTTAACCGAGTCAGTTCAAGATGGAACATCGACTCAAGTTCAAAAGTTTGAGGAAGAGAATTCCTCCTTGAAAACTCAAGTCAAGGAACTCAGAGTCGCATTAGAACAGTTTACTTTGGATTCCAAGAATCTTGACATGATTCTTGGAAAACAAGAGTCAGTTCTTAATCGATCCAGACTGGGCTATCGAACCAACTCACGATACTGATCTTATTACTCTGTATTGAACCAAACTAGAACCCGAGTCCAAGCATGGGTCCCTAAGCTGAGTTTGGACAAAGAAATTGGACCAAACCAATATTGGATCCCCAAGGACAAGATTCACATCTTGTATAGTCCATATCGAGGCTTCAGTCCAGGGGAGCCAATATAAAAAAATCATTTTTGTACTTAGATGATTTTTTGTCTTGAATTATTGCTTGATGTTTGTTTATTTCTTTTTCACAATATTATTCTTCTTAGACTTAGGAATGGTTAGTTAAGGATAAGACTAACTTGAAACTTGAACAACATAGTATTAGGAGGAGGTGAGATGATAGTACGTTAGGGAAGCATGTCTAAGGAGTCAAGTAGGGTAAGGCATACCCTATTTGGTCTGTTTAGTCCGATGGAACTAGCTGAAGCTACCTCTCCAAATCCTAAGCTAGTTAGACCAGAGTATCTCAAAAAGTAATTTGAAAATGAACTTTCTTTAAAAGGCTTTGTCTAAGAAAGGGTTGTTGATCCAATAAGGCTACGGCCAAAGAAGGCTTCTGTGCCTCGCCAAGACCTGGAAGCCGATTATCGAAACTCACTTTTAAATTACTACTTGATAAACTCAAATCTAACACAAGCTTCAATTAAATCATAGAGTTAAAATAAAATCAAAGATAAAAATAATACATCTCACAAAACAGATAAAGAAACATGTTTTGTTACTTAGAATTGGGTGAGATGTCTATGACCTAATATTGTAGTCCAACCCAACCAATCAAAGTTAATTCTACTTAATATTTTCAAAATTAATTCAAAATTAATTTCACTTAATATTTTCAAAATTATTTCTACTTAATATTTTTAAAATTAATTTCACTTAATATTTTCAAAATTAATGTCACATAACATTCTCAAAATTAAATCTACTTAACATTCTCAAAGTTAATTCTACTTAATATTTTCAAAATTAATTTCACTTAATATTTTCAAAATTAACTTCACTTAATATTTTCAAAATTAATTTCACTTAATATTTTTTAAAATTAATTAAAGCTTAATTTTTCAAAAGTAATTCAAACTCAAATTTTTTAACCTAAAACTGAAAACCTGTCTCACAAAAGGAACCCATAAGATCAACATGCTTGCTAACCTTAGATATGCGTGAGACAGGTTAGGCAGTGAAATTCAATCAATCTATCCTTACTTCTACATAAATGGATCCAAATCAAAAATACTTTATGTGTAGGAACATAAAGATTTGGACCAGTGGATGTTGGATAGTGGATGTTTCAGGCACATGTCTGGGGATAAATTAAAGTTCACCAAAATCAAGTTCAAAGACCTAAGCTCAGTAGGGGTTAAGTAATATTGAACTAAACTCTAATTTCATTATCAAAAAGGTGTTGCTAGTTGAAAACTTTAAATTTAACTTACTGAGCATTAGCCAACTATGTGATATTTGTTATGTAGTTACCTTCACCAATTCTGACTACCTGATTAGGAATCTACAAGACCCAAAAGTTACACTTAAGGGTAATAGAAAGAACAATGTCTATACCATTAATCTACCTGTAACACCTAAATATTTTCTAACTCGACTAGAAAAAACCAATTTATGGCATAGAAGACTAGACCACACGCATACAAAGTTAATTTCAAAACTAAGTCAACTTGGACTAGTTAAAGGGATACCAAAAATTAAAAACTTTGAAAATACCATCTGTAATCCACCTCAACAAGGTAAACAAACCAAGTCAACCCACAAATCAACACAATCAGACTTAACCCAAGCCACACTTGAGCTCCTTCACCTAGACCTATTTGATTCACATGGAGCCAAGTCGCTAAGCGGGAATCGGTACTACTTAGTAATCATTGATGATTAATCTAGGTTTACCTGTGTTAGATTCTTAAAAACCAAAGATAAACATTTAACTTATTCAACAATCTGTGTAAAATGCTAGAAAATCAAAATAACACAAAAATTAAAAGACTTAGGAGTGACCATGGGGGAGAATTTGAAAATTTGAGATTTGAGGAATTCTGTAAAATTAATGGGTACATCCATGAATTTTCATGCCCTAAAACTCCGCAACAAAATGGGATAGTTGAGAGGAAAAACATAACCCTTCAAGAACCCGCTAGAACCATGCTCAACGAATACAACTTATCCAATTAATTTTGGGCAAAAGCGATAAACACAACCTGTTATATTCAAAATAGGGTCTTAATAAATAAAAGACACAACAAGACCCCTTATGAAATTTATTATTACAGACTACCAAATTTATATTATCTAAGGGTTTTTGGGTGTAAAGTACACATTTTGAACACTATAGACTACCTAGGCAAAGGCAAAGGGGGAGAGTGAGAAAAAGTAAAGTTAAAAGATTTTTGCAAAATGTTTTAAAGTGCAAAATTGCTTTTTGCAAAAAATTTCAAGTGCAAAATTTTCAAAATGTAAAAAAATTTTAAGTGCAGAAAATTTTAAGTGCAAAATTTTGTTACAAGTTAAAATTCCCTTTTCAAAAAAATTTTAAAATTTCCAAAAGGTGTCTTAACTTTTTCCAACATCAAAAGTTTTGCAAAAAGTAACTTTATAAAACTTTACTTGTTTTATTTCTAAAAGACTTTAACTTTTTCCTAAAAAGGGTATACTTAATCAAAAAGTTATTTTTAAAAACTGCATGTATTTGAAAGCTTCAGGGGGAGAATCTTTAATTCAGGGGGAGTTTAATGTATGCTTTTCAAAAATATTTTTAAAGGGGAAAGAGAGGAAATATGTCTGCTTTAAATAACAGTATTACTTTTCTATTTTAACTTAACTTTTGAACTAAGTTATCATAAATCAAAAAGAGGGTGATTGTTGGTGCCGGAAGCACTAGATCGAACCTGGGTTTTGATAATGGAAAAGGGTTCAATGTTAAAGTTAAATTGTTATTTAATGAATCTGTTAAGTGTGCAGGAAAAGTCCTAGATAAACTAGGCACGAAGTCATGACCTGCAGGGTTGGGCAATAAATCCTGGTCGTGGACTTGGCATCGAAGACCTGACCGAGGGTTGGGTAATAAGTCTTGGTCGTGGATAGGGCACCGAAGACCTGACCGAGGGTTGGGCAATAAGTCCTGGTCGTGGACTGGGCACCACCTGACCGAGGGTTGTGCAATAAGACGTGGTCGAGGACTGGGCACCGAAGTCCTGATCCGGAAGATCGGGCAGAAGTCTTATTCGGACGGGAGCTGTGGACAGAAGTAGAGACGGGTCGACGAACGGACGTCTTGAGATCCAGCAAATCTCAGAGGTCGTGAAAAAGTCTAACCGGAGGAGCCGGTTAGCAAAAGGTAACTTTTCATGAGAGGAGTAGGTAAGGATGCGTTCCCCGAAAGAGAGAACATTAGGCGTCGGCTCGACCTAGGGTTCCATTTTGGAAGCCTAAAGTTAGAGCCAAGACAGCGCAGACTGTTACTTGTACTTAATTTTACTATTACTGTTGTTCTGGAACTAACCCCTGGTTGCAGGACCAAAAGGTAGGAGTTTCTGCATCCCAGGTGCCTGAGTCCTAAGAGGACTTAGGCGCCCGAGAACACAGGCGCCTATATTAATACAGGCTCCCCAGATGGGTTATTTCAGTGTCTGCGAAGCTGAGCCTCCACGTCAGCATAAGTGGCGCCCGTGAGCAGTCAGGTGCCCCAGACATCCCAGGTGCCCTGGATAAAGGGATAAGCGTTGGGCGAGTCTGCGGATGAGGACGCGCCCAACTCGGCAACGTGGCAGGCGCCCTACAGCAACAGGGGCACCCTAGACATTTGCATAAAAAGGGGTTCACCCCTTTGCTTCCATACAACACTTTTTCAACTTAAGCACACAAGCGCTCAGTTCTGTTTTCTCCGTGCTCGAGTTCCAAGCGCCAACAATGGTCCAAATCAATGACTTGCTGCTCCGGCCTTCAAATTCTTTTCCGGTCGTCGGTATTCTTTTTAAGTGTTTTACATAAATTCTGTATTCGTGATTCAACTCTTATAATACTTTTTCGAAATGTAGAATTGTCCAACGAAATCGGTCAAGGACCGTGGGCCTTGGAGTAGGAGCCGTCATAGACTCTGAACCAAGTAAAAAGAAAAAGAGTTAGCATTTCTTTAATTTTTCCACTGTGCAATATTTTTTTCGTATCCAGAAGTTTATCGATATTCACCCCCCCCCCCCTCAATCGATTCTAAACGATCCCACATTGACCTGCAGGGTTAGGCACGAAGTCCTGGTCGAGGACTGGCCACGAAATCCTAGTAGAGGACTAGGCACGAAGTCTCGGCTGACGGCTGGGCACCGAAGACCTGACCAGGGGTTGGGCTCCGAAGACCTGATCCAGATGATCAGGCAAAAGTCTTAGCCGAGTGAGGATAATGGATAGAAGTAGGGATGAGTAGAGGTATGAACATCTCAAGATTCGGAAGCATTGAGGCCGAGCAAAAGTTTAACCAGAGGTGCTGATTGGCAAAAGGTAACTACTCCAGAGTGGAGTAGGTGAGGGCACGTTCTCTGAAAGAGGGAACAGTAGGCGTCGGTCCAACCTAGGATTTCATTTTGAAATCCAAAGTCAGGATCGGACAGTTCCGGCTGTCGAACATGCAATTTATTTTAATATATTTTACATGTTATTTGTATTTCACACTAACCCTGTGATGCAGCTAAAGATTTTAACATTAGCAGCCTTCGAGGTGCCTGAGAGGTCTTGGGTGCCCAATAAGTTAGGTGTCTGAGAGGACTCGGGCGCCCAAGTATACAGGCACCCGAGAGGTCTCGAGCGCCCCAGTACACGATACTTTGCTTGGGTGAGGCTAAATTGGCGGCTGCTGATTAGACGTGTCACATCAATACTTAGGCACCCCATAGTACTCAAGCGCTCGAGAAGGATAAAGTTTGGACTTTATCAGCAGATCATGACGCGGCCAGATCAGTGACATGTGTAGGACCAGTGCCGTCAATAGAGGGGGGGGTGAATATCGACCGTGAAAATTCTTCTCGGAAATCTCGTAATACTTTCGTTCTAGACTCAGAGTGTTAGTAACGTAGCGGAAAATAAATAGAACGAAAAGAAACAAGACAGTGACATGGCGGATTTTTACTTGGTTCCCAACCCCCCAGGGTCAGTACATCCAAGGCCTATGCACGGGAACGCCCATCCACTATTGGTCTCCTTTCCAGACTTTCCGGAGGCGGAGAAACCCGACTTACAGTGCAGAATTACAAGCAATAATATAGAAATTTAAGTACAGTAATTAAAAAGCAAACCAACGAGAAAAAGTATGAAGCTCGGCCGATCTGGACCTCCGAAGTGCCGCGCACCTCCTCCTAGAGCCTCCCGGTCGTAGAGCCTCGTTTTTAGCACGTTGCAGTTGGTCAGAAAGTTTGGAATGGTTCTTGGAATTCGTATTTGAAGCAGAGGGGTCGAGACCCCTTATAAAGGCCTCCTGGGGGTGCCCTGGACGCTGGGGGCGCCCCGGATGACTCGGTCAAACATTATCCCTGCGTCTACCTCGCCGCAGCTGATAACAGCTTTGACCAGGGCGCCCCGGATCTTTCGGGCGCCCATCTTGAACCCAGTCAGCACTTATCCACTTGTTCGTACTCGCAGCAACGAAACCATGTTGACCAGGGCGCCCTGGTGCATGAGGGCGCCCTGCATTAACACTGCAAGGCTGCTTCTTCTGCTTGCTTTGTCTCCGGTTCTTGTTACCTGCAAGATACACAAACACAAAGCATATATGCATATAATGTTAAGCTTAAGGACTTGGTTCGGACTTCGGATTTGCACGAAACCATAGGTCGAACCGGCACGAGTTCTCCTCCCTGAGAACTCGCCCTTCACCTACTCCTTTCAGGAGACGGTTGCCACCCAGTCCCTCGGGTGGACTTTTGCTTAGCTTCTGATACCTCCGGACCTCGAGATGCCCAAACCCTGACCCGTCTCTACTCCTGTCCTTAGTCATCGCTCGGCTAAGTTGCTTAGTCCCTTGGACCAAGTCTTCACTTCCTAGCAGTCCTTCGCCAGGTGCCTAGCAGCCCTTCGCTAGGTCTTTGTTACCAAGCGGTCCTTCGCCTGGTGCCTAGCAATCCTTCGCTAGGTCTTCCATGCCTAGCAGCCCTTCGCTAGGTGCCTAGCAGCCCTTCGCTAGGTCTTAGGGTTACAATACCTAGCAACCCTTCGCTAGGTGCCTAGCCGCCCTTCGCTAGGTCTTAAGGTTACGATACCTAGCAGCCCTTCGCTAGGTGCCTAGCAGCCCTTCGCTAGGTCTTAGGGTTTCGATGCCTAGATCAACTAGGACTTTTCTTCAGCTTAGTTTACTTCTCTTTTACTCCCCTTTGTCTGTTCAATGTATCACTGACTTAAGTGTATTGTCAAACATTAAAACACTTAAAGAGGAACATCATTGATGCAACTTGCACCAACAATCTCCCCCTTTTTGATGTTTGACAATAACTTAAGTTAGATTGGTTTAAGGGGCTAACTCACTATCCTTAGGATAAAAGACAAGAAAAAATTGATATAAGTTTTGAAACTATATTTTTGATCTTTGGGAGAAAATTTTTCTAAAGTTTTCTAACTTAAGCACACCTCTCCCCCTTTGTCATACATCAAAATAAACAGAAATACTTGCGCCAACAATCAGAGTATTTTTGAAAATACTTAGTATAGAATTTTGAAAGCATAGCATAAAACTACTGCTTAAGTATTTTGAACTGAGAAAACTTAGACAATATTTTTGAGAAAATGCCGAATTTTTAAAAGTACAAATATTTTGAAGGATGATTTTTGAAGCATGCAAGTACATTTGAGAGAATAGATTGAGCAGTTTTGAAAACTACATATTTTTGAAGAAGGATCAGAAAAAATAATAAGTAATTTTTGAAAAATATAAGTGCCTTTGAAAAATGTATTGAGTTTTTGAAAAAATAGGTATTTTTTTATAATATTATTTTTTAAATTACTTTGAATATAATTTTTTTATATATAATTAAGTACTTTTGAAAGAATATTTGGCTTTGAAAGACATAAGTATTTTTGAAAATATAATGTTTGACTTCACTTAGTTTATTTTCCAGTCTGACACCATCCTGGGAAAACCTTGTTGACTACAAGGGCATTTTCCTAAGTGTCCTGGAAATTTTCCAACCCAAGTAAATATTAAAAAAAATTCCATAAGTCACAGAATAATAGTATGTAAGTTAATTTTGAAAAATGTAAAGATTTTAAAGTGATAATACTTGATTTGGTTTATCTTTCAGTCTGACACAATCATAGGAAACCTTGTTGACTACAAGGATATTTTCCTAAGTGTCCTGGAAGATTTTCCAAACTCAAGATATTATTTTAAATTGATAAAAAAAACCAGATGAATTTTTGAAAATAATAGTAATTTTTGAAAATTGATACTATTTTGAAAGAATACTTATGTTTTCAACAGGATTTGAAAATACCGCTCATGAAAACTTTTAAAATATTCAATAATTCTTTTAATTTGATCTCCCCCTAAACTTGACCTAATCCTGAGAATCTTGTTGACCACAAGTACTCTTCCTCTAAGTCTTAAGGGTTGATTCAAATTAAGGAAATTATTTAATAATTTCAAAACAATTAATTAAACAAAATTGTTTCAGAAGTTTGATTTACACTCCCCCTAAAGTTGACACATCCTAGGAGTCATTGTAGATTATGAAGTGGACTTTCCTCTGTGTCTTTAGAGTTTAGCAAAATCAAACAACCGATAATTTTTAAGTAGATAAATTTTGACGCCACAATTTGGAAAGAAGATAATTTTAAAAATATATGTAATGCAAATTTGAAAATATATATTTTTTTTAATAAAAAGAACAAAACACTCCCCCTGCATCCAACACCGTTTGACTCTATCTAAGTGCCTTAAGGAACTTTAGTGTTGTCCTAAGAGGCTTGTGTCTAAATGAGTGAGTCAAACAATTTTTGAAAGGATATAATTTTTGAAAAACGTATAGTATGTATATTCAATCAGACATGCATGAATTCCATAAAAATATTATTATGTTGAGACACTATTTTGAAAATTTATTTTTAGAAAAATATTCTAATGATTTTAAAAAACAATTTTGAAAAATATTTTTCAATTTATTAGTCCTTAACATCTCACCCATTTTAGATGTATCAATACAACAAGCATGATTGCCTTATAAGTGTATTGTGAGATGCTTGAATCATTTTTCTTTAATTTATTTTTAATTCTAAGATTTAATTGAAGCTTGTGTTAGATTTGAATTTGACAAGAAGTAACTTGAATTTGAATTTCAAAAATTTGCTTCCAGGTCTTGGCGAGGCACTAGGCCTTCTTTGGCCGTAGCCTTATTGGATCATCAACCCTTTCCTTGACAAAGCCTTTTAATGAAATTTCATTTTCAAAATTACTTATTGACGATATGGTGATCTACAACATTAAAAATATCTCCATTGAGCTTATCCTTCTCAAGAATAGATCGCAGAGAGAGAGTATTCGACATATTTGACGATATGGTGATCTACAACATTAAAAATATAGAAATGAATATCATATCTAAATTATTTAATCAGACCTTTAATTAAATGATACTCCCACTAAATCATAGAGCTTTGGTAGAGGCAAGTCATGGATGTGGGTAACCATTGTTTTCCCATACTACTTGCTCCAAACCCAATAGTGGCATGATTCAGATGGGACATTATTCATATTATACCTCATCTTGAGTTAGCTTTGGCTAATCACCCAAAATTTGGTATAACTAGCTTGGCAACGTTTACCAATTATATCTTATGCAACTCTTGTTAATAAAACTATTTATTCTTTTGCCTAACTTTTGGGATACGCCTCTAAGTTTTCAATCCAATTGAGGTAACTTAGTTAAGTCCTGCCCAAAGTTTAATAGTCGGATATCATAATTGTCCAGTCAGTCTCTACGAAGATAAAATGAGTCACTTTACTTTGGCAAACTCAACTGCAAATGATCGAGGTAGTAGTGAGTACCAAACATTGGTAGGCATATCGAGTTGACTTAAT
>JAGFNQ010008335.1:0-29285 GCA_024364735.1 Boesenbergia rotunda | reverse complement strand
AACTCTAATAGTCATGCATGATACCATGTCACACTTTCTTCCTCAAAAACTCCTAAGATGAAACTTATTGAAACTTGCCTCGCCCAACTCCACTTTCGGGTATCAGTCGACTGATACTGTATCAGTCGACTGATAGGCCTGAAAACAGAATTTTCAGATTTCGGCACTTGCTTCAAAACTCCACCAAACCTATACATTCGAGCCAAATAGAATCCTGACACCATTTCTATACTCTAGGCCAGTTTTCCAATCAATTTAGCCAATCAAAATGAATCCATAAACTTGTAATTAGGACTTTTGCGGAAGGAAATAAGCTATTCAAGGTTATATGAACTTTAACAATAGAGTGTGTACCAATCTTGACTCCTATGCATTCATAACACCAAATACATGTTCTATAACCTTGCTAAAGCATTATGAAATGTGAATGCAACTCTTCTAAACATATTTGAGCAATAAAACTTGATTCAAAGAGAAATTAATACTATCTTGGCACATGCATCTATATTTCTAACAAAGTATCAATATTTCCAACTACTCACACTTCTACTCATCTAATGCCATCATAAGGATATATATGCTAAATGAAATGACATGGAATCTTCAACCTAAGAAATTGAGCATGTAAAACTATTCAAAGCTTAAATGTTCGCTAAACTCCATAAAGCTAGAACTTGAAATTTGAATAAACTATAACATTGTAATTCAAATAACTAAATTATCTCGTCTCAAAGATCTCTCCAAAATCAGCCACCACACACACTTTACTCAGCACCGCCTCGTCGCCTTTCTTCAGAATTGCTTGCCTTTACCTTTATCTGCAGTAAGAGGAAATGCAACTAGTAAGCAAAAAGCTTAGTAAGTACTATCTAGCTCACAAAATCTTGAAATGTGCAAACATGCTTCTTGAACAATATGAAAATCATATGAGATACTTATATGCTTGAAAGAAAATTAAGAACATGTATAACTCAAAAACATGCATACTCAAGCATTAATAAATCTCGATTTACTTTTCTTGGCTCAACTTGAAACTTTAGCTATTCTTTAACTTTTTAAAAACTCTTTAAACTTTAGAAACTTTGCTATAGCATATACTTGAAAATAATAATCACTTGGATTCACTGAAGACGTAAGTACCATCTCATATGCGCGTTCCCTAAAAGGTTGGGGTAGCGAGCCACCAATCCTAATAGAGCAGACCTTGGTCTACCAGGGCCAAGACCTTGGAATTGGACACCTGGATTTCTTTAACGACGCCCTTGGATGCCGGGTACTGGCCTTAGAAAATAAAAATAACTTTTCTTTCTTTTCTTTCTTATCTGTAAATGCCTTGGCATTTTCTCGAGCACCTTGCGTGCTAAAATCCCTAAGTCTTGACTTTTGGGGATTTCTTAAGGCCTTGGCCTTTTCTTTTCTTATCTTTATCTTCTCTTTTCTTTTCTCATAACTTTTCTTAGCCCTAATCTCATATAGGGTGCTTAATCAACTTATACAAACATATAATGAACTAATATCACATGCCAAAAATCATAAACTAAAGAAACTATCTCTTTTAAAACTTTTAAAGGAAATTCTCGCGGAAAAACCGCCTCTTACTGCAGGTGAGCAGTACTTACATTGATATCTTGGACTTACAACCAAGATTGACGTCTAGGACTCGGGAGAAACTTGAGATCTCGGAGAATTCTTCGCGCCTACGCGTTCTCCTCGTCGAGACGAACGCAACGCTCCGCTTTCCTTGATCCCTCCTTGGCCGGCGCCCCTTGGAAGAGGAGAGAAAGGGCTTGGTGTTGGCGTGCGTGCGTGAGAGGGGAAGGATGTCGCGCGGCTAGGGTGAGGAAGAGGAAAACCAAAAATTCTAATTTCCTCTCTTAACTTATCTATTTATACTTATGGGGGCGGATCGACCTAACTACACCTTAAATATAAGTCTCTCCACCCTTTGCTGTGCTTGATACCCTAGCCTGGCTGGTCGCGCGCTTGCCTGGTTTCGTGCAGGTCGCGGCTTCGAACCCCCTTGCTGCCCTTAAGTGGTTTTTCCCCCCTTTTTTTTTCTCCCTTTCTTTTTTTAAAATACCAAACGGACTCGAAAAATTCCATAAAAATATTCTAAAAATTCCTAAAAATATCTAGAATATTTCTAAACCATTTTTAAATAATTCTAAGGACTTTAAGAACTAAAAATGGGAATTTTGGGGCGTTACAGCCTGGCGCCTAGCAGTCCTTCGCTAGGGCTTTTTACCCTGACATTCCTTCGCCAGTGCCTAGCAATCCTTCGCTAGGGCTTTTTACCCTGGCATTCCTTCGCCAGTGCCTAACAGTCCTTCGCTAGGGTTTTTTACCCTGGCATTCCTTCGCCAGTGCCTAGCAGTCCTTCGCTAGGGCTTTTTACCCTGGCATTCCTTCGCCAGTGTCTAGCAGTCCTTCGCTAGGGCTTTGTATCCTGGCAGTCCTTCGCCAGGTGCCTAGCAGCCCTTCGCTAGGACTTTGTTTCCTGGCAGTCCTTCGCCAGGTGCCTAGCAGCCCTTCGCTAGGACTTTGATTCCTACACACTTAATGAGCATATTAGACAACAAATAACACTTAACTTTGAATCCTTTGCCAATATCAAAACAAGGTTCGATATGGTGCTTCCTGCACCAACAAATAGTACGTTAGGGAAACCAATTCTAATAAGGTCAACTAGTCTCTACTTGGTCTCTTTAGACTGGTGAAACTAGCCGAAGCTACCGATCCAAAACCCAAACTAGTTAGACCAGAATTTTTCAAAAAAAATAATTTTGAAAGTAAATTTCATTAAAAGGCTTTATCAAGGAAAGGGTTGATGATCCAATAAGGCTACGGCCAAAGAAGGCCTAGTGCCTCGCTAAGCCCTGGAAGGCGATTTTTGAAATTCAAATTCAAATTATTTTTTGTCAAATTCGAATCTAACACAAACTTTTAGTTAATTATAGATTCAAACATTTTTTTTAAATCAACCTCAAAATAAAACTATTTTCAAAATTAAAGTAAGTTTTTCAAAATAAATCATAATTTGTCAAAATAATTCTATTTACCAAAACCTATCTCACAAAACCTGTAAGGCTAAAGTGATTGCTAACCTTAGATTGGGTGAGACAGACTAGGTTGTAAAAATCAATTTAAGCTATTCCTGATTCTAATTGGATCCAAATCAACAAAACTCTTTATGTGTAGGAACATAAAGATTTGGACCAATGGATGTTGGATAGCGGTTGCTCCAGACACATGACTGGAGATAAATTAAAATTCACCAAACTCAAGTTCAAGAACCTAGTCTCAGTGGCATTTGGCAACAATGCTACACTCAAGGTAATTGGGTCAGGTAATATTGAACTTAAATCTGACTTTGTTATTAAGAAAGTCCTTTTGGTTGAAAATTTCAAATTTAACCTGCTTAGCATAAGTCAGTTATGTGATTCTAGTTATGTAGTTACCTTCAACAATTCTAACTGCCTGATTAGAAACTTGCAAGACTCAGAAATCATGCTTAAGGGCACTAGGAAAAATAATGTTTACACTATAAACCTACCCCTAGTACCTAAATGCATGTTAACTCAGTTAGAACAATCAAACCTCTGGCATAGGAGACTAGGTCACACTAACCTAAGAATTATTTCAAAAAATTACCCAACTTGGCCTAATTGAAGGTATCCCTAAAATTAAAAATCATGAAAACTTAATATGTGAATCATGTAATCAAGGTAAACAAACCAGGTCTAATCATAAACTAATCCAATCTGATCAAACTCAAACCACACTTGAGCTCCTGTACCTTGACCTATTTGATTCACATGGAGCCAAGTCACTAAGCGGAAACCGGTACTGCTTAGTAATAGTTGATGATTACTCTAGGTTTGCCTGGGTTAGGTTTCTAAAGACCAAAGATGAAACCCTAAACCTATTTAATGAATTCTGTAAGTTAATTGAAAATCAAAACGATACTAAAATCAAAAGACTTAGAAGTGACCACGGGGGAGAATTTGAAAATCAACGGTTCAAGGAATTTTGTAAGATAAATGGGTATATACATGAATTTTCGTTTCCTAGAACCCCCCAGCAAAATGGCATAGTCGAAAGGAAAAATAGAACCCTACAAGAAGCTGCTAGGGCTATGCTCAATGAATTCAACTTAGCTAACCAATATTGGGCAGAAGCAATTAGTACGACTTGCTACATCCAAAATAGGGTACTAATTAATAAGCGACACAACAAAACACCCTATGAATTATACTACCATAGACTTCCAAATCTACACTACCTAAGGGTCTTTGGATGCAAAGTCCATATCATAAACACCAAGGACTATCTAGGAAAATTCCAGTCTAAGTCAATCCCAGGCATCTTCCTACGATATTCAACCACAAGTAGAGCCTATAGGGTTTACAACAAACAAACTAAGAAAATTGAAGAAACAATAAACTTAATATTTGATGAAGAAATCAACACAAAATCTGATAATCCAGACCTAACTTCATCAAATGCTGATCAAGAAGATAATGAACCAACTGTTGAACCCTTAGTTGAACCCTTAATTGAACCCTTGAATGAACTAAATATTGAACCAACTTCTGAGTCAATTGAACCAAATGTTGAACTAAACATTGAACCAAATCAACCAGCCGGACCTGAGGCTAAATCAAGTTCAAGAAAAACCAAGAAACCTAGACTTAGTCACCCAACTGATCAAATTGTGGGAGATCCAACTTTAGGAGTTAGAACTAGGTCTTCCTATAGAAATCTTAGTCAGATAGCCATGATTTCAAAAATTGAACCTAAGACTATAGAGGAAGCCCTACCTGATCCTGATTGGATCATAGCTATGCAAGAAGAGTTAGCCCAATTCGAAAGAAACTAAGTCTGGGAATTAGTACCTAAACCCGAGGGCAAATTCGTCATTGACACTAAGTGGGTCTTTAGGAATAAGTTAAATGATCAAGGAGAAATAGTTAGAAATAAAGCCCGCTTAGTAGCAAAAGGATTCAGTCAAGTAGAAGGGTTAGATTATGACGAAACCTATGCCCCAGTAGCTAGACTTGAGTCCATTAGGATGTTATTAGCGTTTGCATCCCATAAAGGATTCAAACTATACCAAATGGATGTAAAGTCAGCCTTTCTAAATGGATTCATTAAGGAAGAAGTCTATGTAGGACAACCCCCTGGTTTTGAGGACTTAGAAAGACCTGACTATGTTTACAAACTTACTAAAGCACTCTATGGACTAAAACAAGCTCCTAGGGCCTGGTATGAACGTCTATCAACCTACCTAACTTCTAAAGAGTTTAAACAAGGTCAAATTGTCTCGACCTTATTTATTAAAACCTTAGGAAACGAAATCTTTATTGCCCAAATCTACGTTGATGATATAATCTTTGGGTCAACCAACTCTAATATCCTAAAAGAATTCGTGAAAATAATGAAAAATGAGTTTGAAATGAGCTTAGTTGGGGAGCTCAACTTCTTCCTAGGATTACAAATTAAACAAACTAGGGATGAAAACTATGTTCATCAACCCAAATACGCTAAAGAGTTAATAAAGAAATTTAAAATGGATAACTCTAAAAGCATAAGTACCCCCATGGCCACAAATGTAAAAATAGATAGGGACCCTGATGGTAAACCAGTAGACCTTAAACTTTATAGAAGTATGATAGGAAGCCTACTGTACCTTACAGCAAGCAGACCTGATATCCTTTTTGCTGTAGGAATGTGTGCTAGATACCAAACTTGTGCTAAGGAAACACACTTAGCAGCCCTGAAAAGAATACTAAGATATGTTAAGGGCATCCTAAATGTAGGGATTTGGTATCCTAGGACCTCAACCTTTGACTTGTCAGGATACACGGATTCTGATTACGATGGTTGTAAATTAGATAGAAAGAGCACAAGTGGAAGCTGCCAACTGTTAGGAAATAGTCTAGTAAGTTGGTGCAGCAGAAAACAACACTGTGTAGCTCTATCCATAACTGAAGCTGAGTATGTAGCTTTAGGAGAGTGTGTAGCACAACTTTTATGGATGATGAACACTCTCAAAGACTTCCAGCTTAACTACACTCAAACTCAGGTCTACATTGACAATATTAGCTCAATCAACCTAACTAAAAACCCAATCCAACATTCCAGAACTAAACACATAGAAGCTGAACACCACTTTGTAAGAGATCATGTAGCCAGGGGTGAAATAGTCCTTAAGCATATAGACTCTAAATCTAACTTAGCTGACATATTCACAAAACCCCTACCTGAGTCTGAGTTCAGCTCACTAAGAAGGCAGTTAGGATTATGCTTAGTAGAATAGGGTTACTCTATTTTTGGTTCTTTTGATTTGAAAAATCAGCTTTTAAAAATAGTTTTAAAACTGCTTTACTGAATTTCAAAATCAGTTTTTTAAAATAGTTTTTTGTAGTTTTCGACTTAGTTTTCTTTCCAAAAAAAAAACTACCCCCTTCAAAATTAGGGCTTTTTCGCAAATGGACTTAGCTTAGGCCCTAATCCTAGAACTGCATGCACCTATAGATTTAGAAGCCAGCATCTCACAAACACCTTAGGGTACTTTTGATTAATAACCTAAAATGGGTTGAGATGCTTAGGTCTTTGCCTTAATTCAAGATGCTTTAAGTCAGTGCATCTGCAGAAATTGGGGCACTAAATACAACTTAAACAGTAATCAAGTCACGTGTCAAGTTTAGAAAATCTAACTTGAACAGAACACTTAACTTGACTAACCCTAGCGAAAACTACTGTTTATAACAGTTAGTAAGTAGCTAATTAGGTTAGACAGGACCCTAAAAGAGATAATTGAAACTGATTTGGTTTAGTTCAAATCCTGAATTGGTTCAGTACAGCAAATTATGCAGTTTATTGTTTCTGCTATTATGCAATTTTTTTTGCTATATTTCTTTTTGATATATGGCAAAAGGGGAGAGATAGGAAAGGAGAGATTTTAAAATTTTTTAAAATTTTTTTCTAAATCGAAAATTTCAAACTCTATCCTTTATTCAAAAAGTACTTAATTCATTTTCAAAAGTACTAAGTTTTTCTAAGTACGTTAAACTTAAGTTTTCAAAATTTTCCTAAGTACTTAAACTTAAGTTTTCAAAATTTTCTAAGTACGTTAAACTTAAGTTTTTCAAAATTTTTCTAAGTACTTAAACTTAAGTTTTCAAAATTTTCTAAGTACTTAAACTTAAGTTTTCAAAATTTTCTAAGTACTTCAAACTTGAATTTTCAAAATTTTCCTAGTATTTAAAACTTAAGTTTTTAAAATTTTCTAAGTATTTAAACTTAAGTTTTCAAAAATTTTCCTATAAGTATGAATTTTCCAAAGTGCACAACCAAAATTATGTTGGAAAATATGTCTTTAAAGTTTCTGTTGAAAATTGTTCTAAGTAAAAATAAATCCATCTTTAGACTTAGAAGTTAGTTTCAAAACCCCACGAACTTTTGAAAAATCTAGGGGGAGATTCCTTCCAGGGGGAGGAAACAAAATTTCGTTTTATATGTTCTGATTAACTTAACTTTTTGAACCAGGGTTGCCATAAATCAAAAAGGGGGAGATTGGTGGTGCAGAAAGCACCCAAGTCGAACCTGTATTTTGATAATGGCAAAAGGGTTCAAAAGTTAAGATATCATGTTTATCTAACCTGTTACTCAAGTGTGCAGGAAAAGTCCTAGCGAAGGACTGCTAGGCACCTGGCGAAGGAATGCCAGGATACAAAGCCCTAGCGAAGGACTGCTAGGCACCTGGGGAAGGAATGCCAGGATACAAAGCCCTAGCGAAGGACTGCTAGGCACCTGGGGAAGGAATGCCAGGATACAAAGCCCTAGCGAAGGACTGCTAGGCACCTGGTGAAGGAATGCCAGGATATAAAGCCCTAGCGAAGTACTGCTAGGCACCTGGCGAAGGAATGCCAGGATACAAAGACCTAGCGAAGGACTGCTAGGCACCAGGCGAAGGATAGCTTGGTTCTGAAGACCTGGCGAATGACAGCTAGGCACCTGGCGAAGGACTGTTGGGCAAAAAGTCCAACCGGAGGAGCCTGTTGGCATCAGGTAAATTCTCCTGAAAGGAGTAGGTGAGGACGCATTCCCCGTCGAGGGAATAGTAGGCGTCGGTTCGACCTAGGGCTCCATTTTGGAGACCCAAAGTCAGAACCAAGACAGCTAAGACTGTATAAAACTAACATATTATTGCTCTATGTTATTTTGGACTAACCCTGGATGCAGGATCGAAGGAACGAGTGTCTGCAGCTCAGAGAGCCTCAAAGGAGTGAGGCAGAAGCTGAGTAGGGCGCCCGGAGTGTCCCGGGCGCCCCCAAGGTGAATACAAAAAGAAGTGGAGCAAATGTACGCTTCGACAGCTCATGGGCGGGGTGCACCCGTGATCCCGGGCACCCCCATGCTCCCGGGTGCCCCAGATGGTCCGGGCGCCTCGAGCTCAAGCTATCGAAGCGGATAAGAGGCAAGCTAGCGAGAAGCCAACGGATAAGAGTCAACCCGGGCGCCCCCAGTGTCCCGGGCGCCCCCGTCAAAGTCTGATCCCGAGTTTGAAGGGATCAGAGCTGACCGAGAGGAGCTCGGATCAGATGACACGGGGGGGGGGGGGCGCCCCCAACGTTACGGGCGCCCCCAGGGGCTATAAAAAGGCCCTCGACCTCAAGGCTTCAAGACAAGAATTCTTCCAACACATTCACGCTCTTCTGCTCTAGCGCTCTGTCCCGGAAACCTCCCGACTCGAGATACGAGCGCCGACGACGTCCCTCTGCTTCGAAAATACGATCTACTCCAGACGTCGATAACTAAGAGCGGCTTTCTTTTAGTTTACTGTACTAATCTTGTAATCTATTCCTGTAAACTTTTTGCGCATATAGAATTGCCCGTAGTAAACGGTCAACGACCGTGAGCCTTGGAGTAGGAGCCGACCGCGACTCCGAACCAAGTAAAATCTTGGTGTTCGCGTGTGTTTTACTTTAATTATTTCCGCTGCTAATTCTCTTTTACGAATCCGAACGTTTTACGATATTCACCCCCCCTCTATCGTTTCTCTCGATCTAACAAGCTTGACTAATCAAACCAGACCAAATTAATATTGGGTTCCTATGGTTCATATCCATTATTTAGATAAACCATATCGAGGATATGATCCAGGGGGAGCAAATAAAAAGACTATTCATGTGGTTAGGTAGTTTTGATTGAATACCTTCTCTGATGTTTGTTTATTTTATTTTATTTATTATTATCTTGCTTAGGATTAGAAATGGTTAGTTAAGGATCAGATTTGATTGAAATTTGCATAACCTAGTATTAGGGTGGGGCGAGCGATAGTATGTTAGGAAAGCCGTCTGCGGAGTCAAGTAGGAGAAGGTGTCTCCTATTTGGTCTTCTTAGTCCAGTGGAACTAGCTGAAGCTACCTCGCCACATCCTCGACTAGTTAGACCAAGATTTTTGAACAAGAAATTTAAAAATATTATTTTTTTATGTGGCTTTGTCTAGGAAAGAGTTGTTGATCAAATAAGGCTAAGGCCAAAGAAGGACTCTGTGCCTCGCCAAGACCTGGAAGCCAAAATATATTTTTAAATTACTAATTCTTAAATTTGAATCTAACTCAAGTTTCAATCATATCTTATATTCATCCTAACTTCAAAATAAAATTAAAATCATCTCACGAAATCGATAAGGATCCCTGTTTTGTCACTTAAAAATGAGTGAGATGTTTAGGATTTAAAATAAATCAAACCCAACCAATCGAAGCAATTAAACTAACTTGTCACTAAGTTGGTTAGCCCAAACTAAAATGAATTAAGATTTGTTTGTGCTTGCCAAATTTTTTGTTTAACTTAATTTTTTTCTAATTTTTTTAACTTAATTTTTTTTGGTGTTTAACTCTTCTTCCAAAAATTTCTTTTTCAAAATTTCTGTCTAACTCTTCTTCCAATTTTTTTTTTCAAAATTTCTGTTTAATTTTTTTAAAAACTTTTTTAACTTAATTTTTTTCCTATTTTTTAAATTTTTTTGGTGTTTAACTCTTCTTCCAAAAAAATTCCTTTTTCAAAATTTCTATTTATTTCAATTTTTTTTTTCAAAATTTCTATTTAACTTAATTTTTAAACTCAAATTCTTTTCAAAAATTTTTCCCAACTTTTTTATTTATTTATTATCTCTCTATCTCAACCGGTTAAAATTGCTTTTAACTCAAACGTTGACAGAACTCTCACTAAAGCCCTAAAACCCAATTTAGGCGCCTGAATCCTACTTAGGCACCTGATCGCGAATCGAGGATTCTAGCGCGTGACTTCGAGTGCCTTCCCGAAATGTGCCCTTGGTTTTTGAAAACCAAGGGTAGAATCACTGACCAGCGCGCCCTAGTCAACTCGGGTGCTTGGTATTCAGGCGCCCTAAAAACTCAACTCAGGCGTCCGAGTTCCCTCTATATAATCTTCCTCACGTGCGCCGAACAGAAATGACCAAGGCGCCTTAATCCACTTCCTCTCCTCCCCTTTCTCTCATTTTCTCTCTCAAACCCCTGTCAAAACAATCCTAACAACCCAGGATCTTCCTTTCTTGCTTTCGATATGTCTCAAAGACGGTATACTCTAAATTCTACTCTTAATTTCCATTGTTTTATTCTTACTATTACTATATTCTTGTCAAAATTAGTACACGACGCATAGCCCAGACTGGACCTGATACCCTGCCCAGTACAGACCCTAGATTCCCCTCCTTGTCTCTTCAGGATCTCTTTGAGCAGACCACCTATATACCATTAGATTGTCACTATCTTCATAGGAATTTCTTTGAGATCTACTGCCCTATCACCATGGACGTTATCCATCACTACCACTTAGATCAGCTTGTCTATTGCACTGATTTTATAGATGTGACCTTGTGTGCAGAATTTTACAATAACTTGGTCAAATTAGATGACACCCATTACTCAACTCGTGTCCAGCAGATTGATTTTATCATATCTCCTACACTATTCACCCAACATTTTGAGTTATGTCCATCTGATTCTACTTTCTTATATTATCCATCTAGGGATGGTCTTTTTGCTGGTCCTTACTCCCACATTACCCTAGACACCCCTTTTACTTACTTCTTTGAGGTTGAGAGAGACTCCACCATCTCCACTTTCAGCTCCATGCAGCTTCAACCACAGCACTACGCTCTTTATCGAGTTCTTCTTCATTGTGTTCTACCTATCACCACTAGGGATATTGCTATGATGAGGCCCTTCCACACTTCTTGATGTATGCTTTTATTCATCATCTAGATATAGACATAGGACTTCTTATCTTTCATGCCATCACTTATACGCCCAACATCTCTACCCACAGGAGAGTCCGCACTCCATATTGCCACCTTTTGACTTCGATATTTGTACGCTTTAGATGCGATATCCTTAGGGATTAGGTCACCCGGATGACTGAACACAACGAAATAGGATTTAGGAACTTTTCCTTAGCGTTAGAGGTTAATAATGACGGGGTCCTGGCCTGGAAGTGGGGTAGGGGAGCGGGACCAGCCAATGATCAGGAGGGCGAGGACGTCCCACTTGCGGAGATCGAGGCCGCATTAGAGGAGGATCCACCTCAGCAGGATCCACCACCGCCTCCTCCACTCTCGACAGATCAGAGACTGACTCCCCTTGAGACAGAGGTACACCGTCTCGGGACCCAGATCCAGACGTTTCGAGAGGAGTCAGACACCTGATATTCAAAGATGACCCAGACAGTAGTAGAGCGACACGCTGAGCTTATGCAGCTGCTTCAGTCGTAGAGCCCAGGCCCCTCTTCTTAGATTCTAATATTTTGATTCACCTGACTCTTTAACCAGACTATTTGTCTTGGTCTGACTTATGCTGACTATGGTATACTTGGATGTAGTTTTATTGCTATCTTGACTGACTATGGTATATATTAAATCATGTTTTGTTTCAGTTTATTTAGATTATATTCAACTTGAAATGTGCATAGTAGAGTAGATTTTCTATTGTTTGTGTTTTTGTTTTTTTTTTGTTAGATTTTTAAGTTTAATTCTATTTTTAAAAGGGTTTCAAATACGTTACTTTAAGTTTTCAAAACTTTATCTTCAAAATTTGATGTATTTTTCGAAACATAGTTTTTCTTTAAAACTGCCCCTTTTAAAACTAGTGTCTTTCTTTGACATGGAGTTAGCTTAGGCTTAAACCCAAGTCTGCATGCTCCTATAGCTTTAGTAGCCAGCATCTCACGAGCACATTAGGACTAACTTGATTGACAATCTAGACTGGGTTGAGATACTTAGGACTGTTGCCCTAGACTTAAGATGCTTCAATTCAGTGCATCGAAACAAGTTGGGGCACTATAAATGCAATCCAAATTAATTAAGTCAAGTATTTTGGCTAACTGAGCTGATTTATGAAATACACTTAACTTGACTGACCCAAGTGAAAACTGTTGTTTATTACAGTCAGCAAGTAGCTAATAGGTCAGACAGGTGCCCCAAAAGGATTTTTTTCTTTTTCCAAAATGTTTTTAATGCTTGGATTCAAAATGAAGGTACCTAGGTTTGACTTAAACTTAAACATTTTTTTATGTTATTTTGCTTAAACTTAATCGCTCTGATACACATAATTTGTTTTAATACTTAGTCATTTTTGATATATGCTCTCATACATGTCTTATCCTTTATATTTTATGATTTTGATATATGACAAAGGGGTAGAGAATGAAAAGTGTTCAAAGATATTTTTTTCAAAGTGTTTTTTTTTCAAAATTATGTGTACACTTAGTTTTTGAAAAACACTTTATTATTTCAAAAAAAAAATGTGTTTTAAAAACACTTAATTACTTTTTTTGAAAAGAATGCTTTCAAAATTTGTAAGTATTTCAAAAAAAAACTTAAAAGTATTTTTTACAGTTTTTCAAAAACATAAACTCAGTCTCTGAACTGCTTATATTTGAAAAAGGCTAAGTCTAGTTTTTTGAAAATATTTTTATCAAGTGGGAGATAACTGATCAAGGGGGAGAGCTTAAGATGAAATTTTTTCCCCTTTTAAATTTTTTTTTGCTTAACTTTGAACTGGATTGCCATAATCAAAAATGGGGAGATTATTGGTGCTAGAAGCACCAGATCGAACCTTATTTTGATAAGTGGCAAAGGGTTCAAGTTAAACTGGTTTGTTTGTACTGATGAACTTGTGAAACTTGTAGGAAAGTCCTAGGTAAGCTAGGCAAGATGTCTTGACCTGCAAGGTTGAGCACGAAGTCCTGGTCGGGGATCGGGCAACAAAGACTTGATGAGTGAAGTCAAGCATGAAGTCTTGGTCCGGGGACCGAGTAGAAGACTTTGCCGAGCGAGGATTTTGGTCAGGAGTCGAGATGGGTCGAGATCGAACGCCGTTGAGTTCTGAGTTCTCAAAGGTTGAGCAAAAATCCAACCAGAGGTTCCGGGTGGCAGCAGGTACACTCTCCTGAGAGTAGTAGGTGAAGACGCATTCCCCGGGAGGGAATAGTAGACGTCGGTCAGACCTAGGGTTTCAGGATAAACCTAAAAATCAGGACCAAGACAGCACTAACTGTAAATCCATACTTGCATTTATTCTGTTTATATTATTGTATGGAATTAACCCTTGTTGTAGCTAAAGAAGTTGAACCAGTTGGACTAGGGCTCCTGAATGAGACTCAGGCGCCTGAGAGTTGGTAGCGGGTGACTGAGCTAGCACAACGGTCAAACTTATGTGGCAAGTGTTGTGTGGAGGAGCCACGTTGGCACTCAGGCGCCTGAAAGGGACTAGGGCGCCTGAGCCAGGATAGAAGTTTGACTGCGCAGCGGATAGAATTACCGCCCGAGATGCTGCGACTAGATGATGAAATCATACATTTAATTGGATTATTATCTATCTTTTCTTTTTAAAATTCTTTTGGAATATTATCTGTCTTTTCTCTTACAATTCTAGATGATGAAACCATACATTATTATCTTACCATCCAATTGGATTATCATGAATCATGTAGGATCAATATATTCTAAAAACTCTCCTGATCACGATCTTGATTCCCCATCTTATTTAAACCATTGTGAAATTTTATTTTATTTTATTTATTTTTTCAAGGGAGATAAATAATAATTTTGATTTTTTGAGAAAGATAAATATATTATAAAATCAAAAAAAAAAAATGTACACCAGGTGCTCAAAGATCTAAACAAATGCGTTTGGATCTTAACAAACATCCTATGAATTTTTGACACATCACTATCAAAATTACATTTATTCCTTAAAAAAAAATTAACCAGGTCGAACGACCGACTCAGCCCCATAAAAATTTCCCACCGATCATTAGGATAAATCGGAAAGCACTCACGGTGGACGGTCTAGAAATCCAGCGTCCTAGGGTTCGCGCCTCATTTAAAGGAAAAATTTCTATAAATACGCCATAGTTGAGAATCAAATCATGGATACATGAGATAGTGATTAATCATCCTACCCTTAGACCATTGCCTGGGGAAAATTATATCTATTCCTAACTTGCCAAATAAGAAGAATCATGCACGACACTGCCAAGAATCATACCTTTGTGAGTCGACCATTCCCACGAAGCATCCTCCTGAAGACTCGTAGCATTTGCTTTGTCGTCTTGATGCATAGCCAATCAAACCCACACTTTGGCCCATAAGCCCATGCTGATCAGGCACCCAAAAAATAGTTGATAAAATGTCTCGTCTGCTCCTTGGCAAAAGGGACATGTCTTGCACACTGCAACCGTTCATCATCAAAGAGCTACCGGCAGAGATAATAAAACTAAATTAAAATTACATAATTTAATTTTAACTTATCTATTGAATAATTTAAACGGATTATTTTAGATTACCAAATAGGAAAAGAGCTGCTTGGAATAATTGAGTTGGCTGGAATGACCTGAGCTACTTTGTATACAGAGTGTAGACCCCCCCCCCCCCCCCCCCCCCCCCCCCCCCCCCCCGCGAGTGTAGAATCTAAATCCAGACTCTTGAGTGCAGAGTCTACCCCCCGAGTGTAGAATCTAAATCCAGACTCTTGAGTGCAGAGTCTAAGTACAAACTCTCGACTTGGAGGCTCCCTAGTCTAACTCCCGAGTGTAGAGTCTAAGTGCAGACTCTCGACTTAGAGGCTCCTGAATCCGACTCCCAAGTGCAGACTCTCGACTTGAGACTCCTGAGTGCAAAGTCTAAGTAGTAGACTCCTAACTTGGAGGATCTCGAGTTGTAGAGTCCAAGACTTGGAGGCTCCCGAGTCTAACTCTCAAGTGCAGGTTCCCGACTTGAGACTCTTGAGAGCAGAATCTATGTACATACTCTCGACTTGAGGCTCCCGACTCCAAGTGGAAGAGAGAATTGCTGAGGCCTGCATCATGTAGCTCCCTTAAAATAGATTTATCCTCCTCCAACTGTGCTTTAAGGTTATGATGGACGTTCATTTCTCAGGATACAACAGCGGAACCGCGCACAAAACTAAGCACTAGTTACTCGTGACAAATTGAGAAAGTACCCGATTGCTATCATGGGTAATCCATTGAGCAGAATGCGGTAGAGGAAGATTTGGGAGAATAAAGGTGGAAGAAAATCTTTGCTATTAGTTCACAAGCTTGCTTTTGCTCTTGGTTATAACCTCTTTATATATGAGCTTAGACCAATGCAATATTTAATTATCGAATTAACATCATTTATTGCCTATTAATTCGTCTAGATCAAACGTCTAGAGTTTTCAGATTGTTTTCATTAATTATCGATTAATACATCTGTTACATTTGAGTAATAAATAAAAATTATTCAGATAGCAAAATATTGGTTCATTCACTTAAGCAAATTTTGCCTCGACCGATCCAACATTTAATGTGTGTAGGTCGTGCTTCCACATTAGTCAACTTGGATCAGTGCAAATTCGGGTCCTAGATTTGCACACCCACTGCGCACACATGCCTGAGAGAGAGCCTCTCCTCATGCATTTGTTCACAACTAACATATTTGTGAATATAAACCAACCAATATGCTTTGAAATTCCCAATTTGGGATTTAGAGTCTCATTCACAATGGAGTCCCTTTCCTCTTCACTTCTTTTCTATTCACTTATATCAAATAATCCCCCACATGAATAGAAACTAAGTATGTGATAACATTTAACAGTTGAGTCTAGTATAGGATAGGTAGATTTTGTTGGGGCAATCTATGGTCCGGAGTGATCATGTGTTTTGATGTTTGGGCAAAGGATTTAAGTTAGGTTCACCCTTATGTTTGATGTGTGTATTTGAGTGTGCAGGTTTACCGGATACACATGGACTTAGCGGGACGTCTTCGGGTCTGGTGAAGGATGGGATGAGGAGACAAGCCGTGGGCTTGTATGCATTCGAGGGACCGTGGACAAAGTAGGGACGATGAGCCGAGGGAAGCGGACTTCGAGGCATACACAAAGGATGCCATGGGAGATAGGTCATGGGCTTGCATGCATCCGAGGGACGAGAGCTAAAGTCGAAGAGAGCTTGAAGGCAACAGATTGAGGCTGCGGGATGAAGAGTCAGCTAAGTCGTGAGGGGTCGAGTGTTGAGGGAATTGTACTCGGCAAGGAAATCCTAGGGTTTGAGTGCTGAGAGAAATGTACTCGGGGAAGGGAAATCTTAGGTGTAGGGGTGGACCAGTCGACTGATGAAGTCCACAGAAGGATCAGTCGACTGATCCTGGATTAGTCGACTGATGGCTGTCGAATTCAAACATTGGGTTGTAACGTTCGAATTTAAGTGGGGCCAGTCGACTGATACTGGACCAGTCGACTGGTAACGATCATTTCAACATAGAGCACTATTTAAAGGGGCTCAGTTTTGGCTGAGACTTCTTGACGAAATTGGCTTTGGTTTAAAGCCAATTAGTAGTCTAAGTGCTCAGAAAGGTGTTGCGGGTTGTGGCGAGGTTTCTCCACCCACAAGGAGCTACACAAGCTAGCCAAAGGTATTCCGGGGAGTCATCTACCGATGGATTGGGATCGTCCACAATACGGACAGACGTGGAGTAGGAGCGTCATCTCTGAACCATGTAAATTGGTTTGTCTTCTTACTTGTTAGTTTTAGTTTAATTGTATTTCCGCTGGCGCACTAACAACGTGTAGGAAGAAAATTGAAAACCCCCCTCTAGCTAAATGACAAGGTCCCAACAAGTGGTATCAGAGCAAGGTTCGCTCGTCTACGGACTAACTGCTGGGAGAGCAAAAAGGCTAGAGGAAGATGGAATCGGAAGGTCCGCTTGGATGGGATATTCGGATCCCACCTCCATACGATCGAGATGACTTCGAATATTGGAGGAAGCGGTTGGAGACGTGGTTCCAAATGGATTAGGACCATTGGACTGCATTGGATGTTCCATTTGAAGCTCCAACGGACAAGAAGGGAAAACACCTTCGACCTCGGTATTAGACCAAGGATCAAACGGAGGAAGCGGAGGCGGATAAGGAGGTAACTAGAATTGTATTAAATTTATTACCTCCATATATTGTGTCAAATGTAGGACAATTAAGAATGCGTATGAGCTATGGAGAAAGGTGATAGCTCTACATGAAAATTCGACACAAAGACAAGGAGAAGAGGAGCCTAAGGAAAAGCGGTCATCGGTCCAAGAAAAGGAAAAGGACCAATCGGAAGATGAATCAAGTTCAACATCCGAAGAGGAGGAAAAAGTGGAATCGTCCACATCCTCAAGTGAGGAAGAAATCTCCACTTCAAGGATTGAGGGGGGAGGAGAGACCATCCTCAATGTCGGAGCAAGAAGAAGCTTCCACCTATATCAAAGTAAAGTCAAAGAATCACATAATTTTGCTTTGGGTTCAATAAAAAGGGACACTACAAGGACAAATCTCCATTGGGAAAAAGGAGATAAACCCTAAACTCAATTCAAATAATTTGAAAACTAACATGAGTTATAGGGATGAATCAAAGAAGGATAAGAAACATATAATTTGCTTCACGTTTGGTGAGTGTGGACACTACCACACCAAGTGCCCAAAGAAAAGTGAAATCAAGAAATTGACGCACTTGAAGAAATTGGAAAAGAAGAGAAGCTCAAGTCAAGGGGGAGCTTCAAAGGTAAAAGGGAAGGTAATCCATTATTTGAAATTAAATCTAATTTCAAATTCTTATATGCTGGTTAAGAATAATCATGGATTTAGGTATAATGATAGGAATATGGTTAACAAGATAAATAATTCTAGGAAATCATTACCCAAAGCTAGACCAAGAAAGACCCAAACCACCATGCCTAAGGGAAGGAAGGTGGTTAATGATCAAGGCATAAATCCCAAGAAGGGGAGACATATGCCTAGAAAGGTGGGTAGGTCTAGGAATATCCAAGGTGGACATGTTGACTCTAGGGTTAGGGCTCTAGAGTTGGAAAATCAAGTCTTGAGGGCAAGACTTAAAGAAATAGAGAAAACCCTAGATAGATTCACTATTGGATCTAAGGATTTAGGTAGAGTGTTGTGTGGTCAAAAACTCAACAATGATAGATCGGGTCTAGGATACCGATCTAAGTTCTCCAATGCCAATGAAAAGAAATATGCTAGGGTAGCATATAACTATGGTAAGGAGGGGAAATCCAAAAATGGCAAGGGGATGCCATGTAAAAGTAAGAAGAAAGACTTAACTAAAGATAACGGGTCCAAGGTTAAGAAAGTAGAGATTATAGGCCGAGAGTCACCGAAAGTACTCCGATGTAGCCTAGCATGTGTTGAGTCACTTAGGGAGGTGGCTAAGACTAAGAGCTCAAGAGGGAGCTCTAAGAGTCAAGATGGGACACATGGTCTATGGATCCCGCGAGGATTTCTCTCGGAAGTCTAGATGGGTCATGGTGTGTGCCAAAGGTTGTGGAGATGGATTTGAAGTCTCAATCCTAGGGATTTGGCACAATGGGTTTGAGTTTCATGCATGAAAATATGACATTGGAGTCATATACCATGGAAGTTGGTTTTTTATGTATAAATGTCATATAAACAAATGCTAGGGATGCATTGTAGGTTGGTATGGGTAGAGACATCAAGAGGAGGTCAAAACTAGGACTTTAGATCAATGTTCAATTGAACCATTTAGCTAGTTTTGGATTTTGTGTCAATCTTGGGAATGGTGATATATACATGTTTGGATGTATTTTTTCCAAGTAGATATGGGCACCACAAACATCTCTACAAAATTTGAGAATTTTTAGAGATTTGTAGAATTTCTGGTGTATTTATGAAATTGGGTCAGAAATATTGAAAATGGGATTTTCAGGGTACCAGTCGACTGGCTCAGAGAGCAGTTGACTGATAGAGGCTGAAAATGGTTTTCAGCAATCAAAAGGTGTCATAATGATGTAAAACAAGTGTGTAATATTATGGGAGTTAATACACTGTGTTTATGATCATTATAGGTTGGAGGATCTAATAAGAGGAAAATTATTGGAGTCCTTTTGATGTGTGACAAAGGGGGAGAAGTGTGGGGTTTAAGTGGGAAACCAAGCACGCCTTTGCAAGAAAACCTAGGTCAAGGGGAAGCTTAGGTAAAGGTGAGCATTGTTGCTCATTTTATGGCAAAAGGGGAACCTTGGAAATGTTCTTAAAAAGTCTTTGTAAGTCCAATATAGGGGGAGCCTTGAAGAGGTTTTAAAAAGTCCGTTTTGGTAAAAGTCCTAAACTCATTGGGGAGGTTTAGGTGTGGGGATCCCTTGTGATAGGATCCATGCATGGTTGCATTGCATATGCATTGGCGGTATAAGTCCAAGGTGGAGCCTTGGCAAAGTAAGTCTAAATGATTTTTAGCATTGTATTTGCTATTTATTTTCCCTAACTTAAACGTATTGCCAAACATCAAAAAGGGGGAGATTGTTGGGGCAATCTATGGTCCGGAATGACCAAGTGTTTTGATGTTTGGGCAAAGGGTTTAAATAAGGTTCACCCTTGTATTTGATGTGTATATTTGAGTGTGCAGGTTTGCAGGATACACATGGACTTAGCGGGGGGGGGGGCTTCGAGTCCAGTGAAGGATGGGATGAGGAGACAAGCCGTGGGCTTGTATGCATCCGAGGGACCATGGACAAAGCAGGGACGATGAGCCGAGGGAAGCGGACTTCGAGGCATATGCGAAGGATGACATGGGAGACAGACCGTGGACTTGCATGCATCCAAGGGACGAGAGCCAAAGTCGAAGAGGACTTGAAGGCAACAGATCGAGGCTGCGGGATGAAGAGTCAGCTAAGTTGTGAGGGGTTGAGTGCTGAGGGAATTGTACTCGGGAAGGAAATCCTAGGGTTCGAGTGCTGAGGGAATTGTACTTGGGAAGGAAATCCTAGGGTTCGAGTGCTGAGAGAAATGTACTCGAGGAAGGGAAACCTTAGGTGTAAGGGTGGACCAGTCGACTGATGCTTGATCAGTCGACTGATGAAGTCCACAGAAGCATTAGTCGACTGATCTAGATCAGTCAACTGATGGCTGCTGAAATTCGAACATTGGGTTGTAACGCTCGAATCTAAGTGGGACCAGTCGACTGGTGCTGGACCAGTCGACTGGTAACGGTCATTTTAGCATAGAGCACTATTTAAAAGGGCTTGGTTTTGGCTGAGTCTTCTTGATGAAATTGGCTTTAGTTAAAGGCCAATTAGTAGTCTAAGAACTCAGAAAGGTATTGTGGGTTGTGGCGAGGTTTCTCGACCCACATGGAGCTACACGAGCTAGCCGGAGGTCTTCCGGGGAATCCACCGACGGATCGAGATTGTCTACCTTACGGGCAGTCATGGAGTAGGAGCGTCATCTCCGAACCACGTAAATTGGTTTGTCTTCTTAGTTGTTAGTTTTAGTTTAATTGTATTTCCGCTTGTGCACTAACAATGTATAGGAAGAAAATCGAAAAGGTAGCTATTCACCCCCCTCTAGCTAAACGACAAGGTCCCAACATATTTTACCCTTTGAACCTTCCCTTTTGTAGATCTATTTGCTTATTGGCAAACAATAAACATGATGTCCTTAAACTATTTTGCAGTCTATATAAGCTTTGACATATCTCACCCATGACTCTCCCTGATACAACTTAGTTTTCATGAGTGTGTTCGTTCTTTGGTCATGAATACATCTGGTTCTGTGAGAAGTTCTAAAAATTATGCCTTCATTCTCTTCGAAGCGCCCCACTTCATTCTCACATAGGTGATCTATTAAGAGTATTCCACATAACTCTATTGAATTATTAAAAGTTGTATGTTTAACTTCTATCCTTCACTGTTTCACTAGGTCATTCCCTCGACAGTGAGCAACTTTGTCGGTGAAGTTAGGTTTGATGGTCGTGGATTCCGGGTCGCGCATGGGAAACCTCTCCATGTCCACGGATTAAAATTTTTTAATCCAAATGGATACCTATTTCCCAAACGACCGTCTCATCATCGTACTAATTGATTCAAGTTACTATTTGACCAAACTTGTTGTTCAAGCCTTGTAACTCGCCTAACCAATTAGTCGCGGAATAGACGATGAGCGGATCGCCGATTTTTGTGTTTATCATCAGGGTCCAAAACAATTAATTATCATAATTAATTAACAATAATGATAATTAATTAAACAACATGTAATTAAACAATCACATGAAATAATAAGATCAAAGAGCCATAAGAGAAGGTTATACCTCTCGTTACCTCGTGATCTTCTACTGTATGACCCTCCCCTTCTTGGATGTCGTGTGGGCGATGATCTACCAAGAACCGAACTCACCAAAGCCTCCAACACGACACCTTCCTTCTCCTTAGCTTGGCCGAAACCCTAAGGTGCCTTCTTCCCCACCTTGCACCGACCACCAATGATGGAAAGCTCCACCTCATTGCGCCGACCCTAAGGTGAGTAGAGAGGAAGAAGAAGAGAAAGAGCCTCTTCTTCACCAACCCTAACCGACCAAACCTTCTCCACTTCTCCTTGCTTGCGGTGCCAACACCACAAAGGAGAATACTTCTCCTCCTATAACCGACCACTCCTTTTCTTTCCTTCTTCTTGCCGCACCACAAAAGGAAGAGATCACTCCTCCTTATCCTTGTGATCACTGGCCACCAAGAGGTGTAGAAGAGGGGAAGAAAAGAGAAGAAAGGAAGAGAGACTCTTCCTTGCCGCCGATGTGACCTAGTAGAGAGAAGAGAGAGAGAGGAGAGGCTTAGGGTTCTCTTGTGTTGGATGATCAATTGGATGCCTTAGTTTCATGACTCCATGGGTATATATAGGGCTACAATAGGGATCATGAGAAGGAGTTGGGTCTTGGCCACCTAATGGATCAAGGCCCGATCCATTAATGATGATTCATTCCATTAAAGGATCCTCACTGATCTACCTCACCAACCCCCATATTTAAATATGGGCTCCACCTATTATGAGTACAAGTATCTCCCCGTGTTTAAGATATCGAATGCCCGTTGATTAATTAAATTACTAATAATTTAATTAATCAACATCTAACTCTTTGAGTAGTACCACTCAACCTTATCATCATGTCGGACCAAGTCCACCTACAGGATTTAACATGATGAACCTTATGAGCTCCTCAAGGGGACATCATCAACCCGACTCACCAGGACACGATTTCCTTCTATAATCAACGACACACCATGTAAATAATATTATTTCCCAACTTATCGGGCCTATCGATTTAACATAATAAATTTTGCCCATTGGTAAATCAAAGAAATAAATATTAAGTACGTGTGCTAGTTATTATATCGGGATTAAGAGCATATACTCCATAATAACTGAGGTCTGATTCAATTATAAAGTTAGTATAAATTGAATCACCTCTATGTCGGTCCTGCTCAATGCATATAAAATGTACTAGTGTAATTCTATGGCCAAGATAAACCAACACCAAATTACACTATAACCATCCCGATGGTTTGTCCAAATCCATCTCGGTTGTGAGCCTCTACTTATACTCTACAAGGAACTGATAACATGATCTTCTGTGCGACACCACACACCATGTTATCTACAACGTAATGTATCAGACAATATGCACATACTAATATAAACATGCAAACAGTGATCTTGTGATTCTCATTTCAAAATGTAGATGTCTATAAAAAAGCAAGGCTTTTAGTATACATCCTAACAAGGTTGTCCCATTGAACTTAGTTTTTGGGATTTTCAGTCTGCATAGGTTGGTTTCCATTGCACCAACATTTCTCATCAACATCAAGCTCATCCCTCTTGATGATGTTGTAACTAATTCTCGATTTAACCCTTTGGTTAGCGGATCCACTAGGTTATCCTTTGACTTCACATAGTCAACAGTGATAACACTATCTGAGAGTAGCTATTCAATGGTATTGTATTTCTGACGTATATGTCTAGACTTACCACTATACAGATGGCTATGTGCCCGACCAATTATTGATTGACTATCGCAATGTATGCAAATTGTCGTCATAGGTTTCGTCCATCTCGGAACACCTTCTAAGGATTGCCATAGCTATTTAGCATCTTCACCATATTTGTCAAGAGCCACAAACTCAGACTCCATCGTGGATTTGGTTATTACGGTTTATTTAGAAGACTTTCATTAAATGACTGCACTTCCCAGAGTGAATACATATTCACTCGTAGACTTCGAGCCTTTTATGTTAGATATCCAACTCCCATCATTGTATCCTTCGATCACAACAGGCTATCTCATATAGTGTAGTCCATTTCCACGAGTATACGTTAAGTACCTCAGCACTCTTATTATCCCTTTCCAATGCTCAACATTGAGATTACTCGTGTATCTACTCAATTTACTTACAACATAAGCTAAGTTTGGTCGTGTATAATTTATTAAGTATATCAGACTTCCAATCACTTGAGAGCACTCCATCTGACAGATACTTTCTCCTTGATTCATTGATAAATGTTGACTTTTATCTATCAGCGTTCGTGCCAATGCAGTATCACCATTGATGAATCTCTCAAGAATCTTGTCCACGTAGTGGGATTGATTAAGAACAAGTCCTTCTGTTGTCTAAATATTTTGATTCCTAGAATGACATCAGCTAGGCTTATGTATTTCATATCAAATCTTGAGTTCACCATGTCTTTAGTGGATTTGATTATCTTATCATTACTCCCAATAATAAATATATCATCTATATATAGGTACAAGATGACAAAGTCATTCTCTATGGCTTTAATATAGATATATGTATCACATTCATTAATTTTAAATTCACATTCCTTCATGGCATTATCAAATCTCATGCCATTGTTTTAGAGCTTGTTTCAAGCCATATAACGACTTAACCAATTTGCAAATCTTGTTTTTCTATCCTGGCACAGAAAACCCTTTAGGCTGCTCCATATAAATCTCCTCTTCTAAATCTCCATTTAAAAAAGTTGTCTTTACATCTATATGATGTATTTCCAGATTCTATAGAGCGATAATAGCCAACGACACTCTAATGGATGCTATTCTTGACACTGGAGAATATATATCAAAATAATCAAGACCTATTTATTATCGACAACCTTTAATTACCAATCTGGCCTTATATTTATCAATTGTGTCATCTAATTTCATTTTCTTTTTGAAGATCCACTTGCAACATAGTGGTTTACTTCCTGGAGGAAGATCCTTAAGTTTCCAAGTGTGATTTTGGAAGATAGATTTTATCTTAGATGTAATTGTCTCTTTCCAATGAGGTTCCTCAGAAGAGCTTACTGCTTCTGAGTAACTTTGGGGATCACTTTTCAATATAAAAGTGATGAAATCTGTTTCATAAGATTTTCCTCCCGAGCTCTCTTAACTTTGTTTGAGCTCAACCTCAACTGGTTCATTATCTTCTTCTTTCTCTTGTATTTCATATACCTATTTTAAGGAGCTATCATTCTCTCAGGTCTTATATGGAAACATATGCTCGAAGAATGAGGCATTTCACGATTCTATTATCGAGTTCTTGTGTATATCCGGTAACTGTGACTCATACACATAAAACGGATACAGACTGTTATGTGCATATTTGAAAAATATGCAACCAATAATTTTTGGTCCTATCTTAATCAATTTTGGATCAGGCACTAAAACATTGTCAAGACACCCTCACATTTGTAAATTTTTGTAGGATGGTTGTCTTCCATTACACAACTCATAAGAACTCTTATCTATTTCTTTCGGGGCACCTTATTTAAAAGGTAATTAGCTGTTAACACAACTTCCCCCACATGGAGTTTGACAGTTCAGAGCTCAATAGAAGAGCATTCATCATCTCCTTTAGAGTTTGATTTTTTTCGTTCAGCTGCTCTATTTTTACTGAGTATACGTATTTGATCCATTGTTTAACACACAACTCAGCGAAAGGTGATACATTTTCATCGTCTCGGTCACTTTAAACCACCTTAATCTTCTTATTAAGTTGGTTTTCAACTTTATTCTTATAGAGAATAAATTTCTCTATAGCTTCATCCTTACTTTTGAAAAGATACACATAATAATATTTTGTGCTATCATCTACAAATGTGATGAAGTATCTATTCCTACCATGTGTCAGTGTACCTTTTAGGTCAAATACGTCAGTGTGGATTAGGTTGAGTGGTTCATTGCTTCTTTCAACATGTTGAAAGGCTGACCTTGTCATTTTCGCTTCATCACAAGTCTCACACTTGTGTTTCGGGTCAAGGTGGAATGCTGGTATACTTTGCATGTTTATTAATCTACGCAACACATCATAGTTTACTGTTGGTGCAAGTTGCATCAATGATATTCCTCTTTAAGTGTTTTAATGTTTGACAATACACTTAAGTCAGTGATATATTGAACAGACAAAGGAGAGTAAGAGAGAAGTAACCAAAGCTGAAGAAAAGTCTTAGTTAATCTAGGCATCGAAACCCTAAGTCCCAGCGAAGGGCTGCTGGGCACCTAGCGAAGGGCTGCTAGGTATCGAAACCCCAAGTCCTAGCGAAGGGCTGCTAGGCACCTAGCGAAGGGCTGCTAGGTAACGAAACCCCAAAACCTAGCGAAGGGCTGCTAGGCACCTAGCGAAGGGCTGCTAGGTATCGTAACCCTAAGACCTAGCGAAGGGCTGCTAGGCACCTAGTGAAGGACTACTAGGCATAGAAGACCTAGCGAAGGGCTGCTAGGCACCTAGCGAAGGGCTGCTAGGCATAGAAGACCTAGCGAAGGATTGCTAGGCACCTAGCGAAGGGCTGCTAGGCATAGAAGACCTAGCGAAGGATTGCTAGGCACCAGGCGAAGGACCGCTTGGTAACAAAGACCTAGCGAAGGGCTGCTAGGCACCTGGCAAATGACTGCTAGGGAATGAAGACTTGGTCCCAGGGACTAAGCAACTTAGCTGAGCGATGACTAAGGACAGGAGTAGAGACGGGTCAGGGTTTGGGCGTCTCGAGGTCCGGAGGTATCGGAAGCTAAGCAAAAGTCCACCTGAAGGACTGGGTGACAACCGTCTCCTGAAAGGAGTAGGTGAAGGGCGAGTTCTCGGGGATAGGAACTCGCGCCGGTTCGACCTAGGGTTTCATGCAAATCCGAAGTCCGAACCAAGTCCCTAAGGCTAACATTACATGTATCCATGCTTTGTGTTTGTGTATCTTGCAGGTATCAAGAACCGGAGACAAAGCAGTTAAACCAGGCAAAAAGTGGTTGGAGGCCCTAAGCAGGGCGCCCCCATCATTGGGGGCGCCCCCATGCAACCAGGGCGCCCCCAACAGTGGGGGCGCCCCCAAGCAGTGCTAAAAAGGTATGTTATGGTGAAGCAGTCAGAACAGGTGTCCATCGGGGCGCTCGGAGCGTCCGGGGAGCCCGGAGCGTCCGGGGCGTCCGGGGCGTCCGGGGCGCCCGGAGCGTCCGGGGCGCTAGGATTCGTAGCTGTTTTGCTGTTTCGAAGCCAGAACACAGGATAAGCCCTCACGGGGGCGCCCGGAGCGTCCGGGGCGCCCTGGTCAAAGGTCTTATCACCTGCAACGAAGTAGGCGCAAGGATAAGAGTTGACCGAGTCTTCCGGGGCGCCCCCAGCGTCCGGGGCGCCCCCTGGAGGCCTATATAAGGGGCTTCGACCCCTCTGCTTCATACACAACTTCCAAGAGCGATCCCAAGCCTTCTGACCGACGACAACACGCTAGAAATGAGGCTCTACGACCGGGAGGCTCCAGGAGGAGGTGCGCGGCACTTCGGAGGTCCAGATCGGCCGAGCTTCAGACCTTTTTTCGTTGGTTTGCTTTTTATTTACTGTACTTAAATTTCTATATTATTGCTTGTAATTCTGCACTGTAAGTCGGGTTTCTCCGCCTCCGGAAAGTCCGGAAAGGAGACCAATAGTGGACGGGCGTTCCCGTGCATAGGCCTTGGATGTACTGACCCTGGGGGGTCGGGAACCAAGTAAAAATCCGCCGTGTCACTGTCTTGTTTTTCGTTCTATTTATTTTCCGCTGTGCTACTAATATTCTAAGTCCAGAACGAAAGTATTACGAGATTTCCACGAAAGATTTTCACGGTCGATATTCACCCCTCTCTATCGACGGCACCGGTCCTACATTTACATGTCCTATTCTACCATGCCACAAACATGAAGACTCAAGTATATAAGTGTAGAGCTCTCAATTTTATTTATCTTAGGACTAATGACCATTATATTGAGCTTAAAAAGTCCATCAGATACATAACCCATTCCCACAAATATTCTTTTCTTGGACAGTACAATTCTATCCGATTCAAACACAATGCGAAAGTCATGCTTGCTTAGCAATGATCCAGACACTAGATTCTTTCGAATCATCGGAACATACAACATATTGTTCAGAGTAAGGTTCATACCCAAGGTCATCTTCAGCACAACTTTTCCTTGGCCCATGATGTCTGAGGTTGCTGAGTTCTCCATGAATAGCTTGTCTTCACTAATTTCTTCAAAGTTGTGGAGTTGCTCCTTGTTACAACACACATATTTGATGGCACCAGTATCGACCCACCATTGTCACAGGTTTGAAGCCACTAGGTTTAACTCGGAGACCACGACACAGAGGTCGTCCATTTCTGGTCCCTCCTTCAGGTTGGTCTCCTGCTTCTTCTTTGGGGTTTTTTGCATTCTGAATATTTATGACTAGCTTGACCATAGTCGAAGGACTTACCAGAGAACTTCTTGCTTATACCTCCTCTGGGTCCCATCCTGGAAGATTTGGAAGTCTTCCGTTTCAAGCTTTGCCCGTGCTTGACCACGTTGGCTTTCATAGTAGGCTGAGAGAATAGTTTTCACTCTGAACCCTTGATGTCTTCTTCGATGCAAAATCTAACAACGAGTTCCTCCACGTCCATCTCCTTCTGCTTATGCTTGAAGTAGTTCTTGAAATCCTTCCAACCGGGAGGCAGCTTCTCAATGATTGCTACCACCTAGAAGGTTTCACTTAGAACCATATCTTCTGAGTGGATCTTATATAGGGTCACTTGAAGCTCTTGGACTTGGTTGATCACTGCCTTAGAGTCAACCATCTTGTAGTCTAGGAAACAGTCCACAATAAACTTCTTGGCCCCTGCATCTTTCGTCTTATATTTCTTGTCCAAGGACTCCCATAGCTTCTTAGCTGTTCTCTTCATGCTATACACAACATACAACAAGTCGACAAGGAAGTTGAGGATGTAGTTTCGGCATAGGTACTCAGAATGAGTCCAAGGCTTCACTACACTGATGATCTGACCATCAATATCCTCAGCATGCTTAGGAAGGCCCTCGGTCAAGTACCGAGCCAGATTGAGCGTGGTCATGTAGAAGAGTTGTAGGATCAAATATGTCGATAGAGGGGGGGGGGAGTGAATGTCGACCATCGTTCTCTTGTTTGAATTTTTTCATTCATTTGTCTTTCTTATCAATGATGTTAGTACGCAGTGGAATAAGTAAAGAAAATAAATAATACAGTTGACATGTGAGATTTACTTGGTTCCCAACCCCCCAGAGTCAGTACATCCAAAGCCTATGCACTCAGCGTGAGTCCACTAATGACCTCTTTTCTGAAATATTCTGATGGTGGAGAAACCCCTCTTACAGTTCAATAATACAAGCACAAATATGAAAATGAGCTTTTACAACATATAATAGCAAAACAAACCAAATGAAGAAGATCCTGGCCAATTTGGAAGTTCGAAGTGCAACGTACTTCCCTCTGGAGCCTCCTTGGCCGTAGAGCTTAACACTTTTCTTTCGCACAAATGTAGTAGTAGGATGATGGAATTGATGAATCTGATGCCTTTCTCGAGGTCCCTTGTATAGGCGTCATATGAGCCCTTGAATAGCTATGCGG
>JAGFNQ010008334.1:0-13797 GCA_024364735.1 Boesenbergia rotunda | reverse complement strand
AAGTACTTAAGAAGAACTAAGGATGTATTTCTAATATATGGAGAAGGAGATTTGATAATACGTGGGTATACAGATGCCAGTTTCCAGACAGATAAGGATGACTCCAAATCGCAGTCTGGATACGTATTTACTTTGAATGGAGGCGCAGTAAGTTGGAAGAGTTCCAAACAAGACACTGTAGCGGATTCTACCACGGAAGCGGAATATATCGCAGCTTCGGAAGCAGCAAAGGAAGCAGTCTGGATCAAGAAGTTTGTCTCCGAACTTGGCGTGGTTCCAACCATTGATGAAGCAGTGCCGGTATACTGCGACAACAATGGAGCTATTGCACAAGCGAAGGAACCAAGGTCTCATCAGCGATCCAAACACGTGCTTCGACGCTATCATCTGATCAGAGAGATTATAAGTAGGAATGACATACAAATTGAGAGAGTTCCCACTGAAAGGAATATAGCGGATCCTTTAACTAAGGCCTTGCCTCAAAACAAGTTTGAGGGTCATGTTAGAGCCTATGGTATTGGATACCGTAGCGATTGGCATTAGGCCAAGTGGGAGTTTGTTAGTAATATGAGAAGAAGTGTCCTAAGGCAATCGCCTTATGATGTAAACATTTATTTTAATAAATGATAATTCACTATTTGAGTATACATGTTTTGTGTATTTGATTGGGATCTTAAACTCATCTACTGAATGTCCGCAATACAACTCACAGCATAAGAGAATTTGTGATGGGATCACAACTAGTGATTATCTCTAATGTGCAATTGTGAAGTATTGAAATTATCCCTAGTCGATGAATTGATAAAAACGGACACTATCAATTCTGTTGAGACTAGCATGGGTTATTCTCTAATCAGCTGATTCTCACTGGCTGGTGACATTGGGATGTCCGGAGATAAACATGGATGCTAGTTAAGGGAACTAGTTCATTGGAGTGACTAGCTGTAAGACTTCATATGGGAATCTACATGTAGATATGTCAATGAAGATCTTGCTGCGGCTTAAGTGCGATGTTCCTTTGACTTGCGGTGTTCAAGTCATCTTGGTCATGGAGACTTATACTTTGACATCTCAAGCAAGCATCTCCAAGGAGGTGTGGACCCAGGATGATTGGGTATAAGCCGAAGTGCCCGAAGATGTTTGAACAGCCTACAAAGGATTCACCACTCCTTGCGAGGAGATGTATACCCAAGCCTATCGTCGGATTGTTACTCAAAGCCTCTGGCCAGAGCATATCATGTTAAGAGTGCGAGTCTCTTAAATACATGAGAGTAATTAGAAATCCAAAGGACGAGAAAGACACTACTTGGGCTAGGTGTGACGTAGTCAGCCTAGTGGGGACTGACACCATAGACCGTGTCCTGAACCAAGTGGGTATAAGGTGGTGAAGGGAATGAGGCACGATTCATTAGAGCTGCTGAAGGGTTTCAGAATAATTTCTTCTGGGGTCAAACCGTTGATCTTTCGATTAATTGGGGATCATGATGTACTACTAGGTGCCACTCATGATCGTTCTATAATTAATGGGTTAATTATAGACGGCCAACATAAATCGAAAGCCTATTTAGTCACACGCAATACGAGTAATCCGAGGGATTTAAAACGAGTTGAAAATTGGATTTTCCGATCAAGAGAAACAAGTCGAATCTGAGTTAGTCAGAGGCGCAATGGAAGCTAAAAATGGCTAAGTCTTTTGAAGGCTTTTTGGGCGAATTAAATGAGTTTAATTCGCGACCGGTTCGGGTCGATTTGGGCCGGCTAAAGAGGGTATTATCCCTCTTTGGGTGGCCGGCCAAGAGAGGAAATAAACCAAGTTTATTTTGGTTTAATTAATAAAATAAATCTAGTATGATTTGTTTTATAAATTATGGATAAATAAATTTGTATAAGGAAATTTATATAAATAAAATTTATAGAAATTTATTCTTTTATGGAAGATTAAAATAATCCATGAATTGGTTTATTTTAATTTTATAAAATCAATTATGAATTGATTTTCCATAATAAGAAAGTTTATAAATTTCTTATAAAATTTATTCCATAATTTAAAGAGAAGAAGAATTAGTTTTATTATAAATTAGTTTATAATAAAACTTGGTTAAACGGAATAATTAGTTAAGAAAATTTATAGGATAAATTTCTTATAACTAATTCCGTTTAGAGGGAGACTTAGCAAAGAGTTGCTACTATATAAAGGACCCAAAGGCTAGCCCTTTATGAATAACATCAATCAATTAATCAAGAGATTAATTAGAGCTCTCTCTCTCTCTCTCTCTTTTATTCTTCTCCTTCTCCTTCTCCCCACCTAGGGCCGGCGCCCTTCACTTTGTGAATTAGGGCCGGCGCACCAAGCCCTCCTCCAAGGGTGAAGTTGGCGTGAGCTACAAGAAGAAGGAGAACCCGAACACGAAGAAGAAGAAGCGGATAGCGACTCCTCTCTTCTCGGAATTCGATTCCGTTACTTCGTTGGTTAGTTTCCTTTCTTTCCTCTCTTGATCTTTCAAGTTGTGCCTATAGAGAATCTAGTAGTTCTCGTCGGCACAAAACTCGTGACTTTGTGAAGTCATCCCGAAGAGAACTCGGCGTGGACGCGAATAGAGGCGGAGCTTCCAAGGGACGCTACGGTTGGATCTCGTCCCTTACTTCAAGTTACGCGAGGTATAAAAGTAAATTAGTTTACTTTTCCGCAAAGTTTTATTTTATGATTATGTCAACACACCATAAGATTGCATGCTAGATACGAAGTTAAAATAATTTAAGAAATTATTTTATGCAAACTCTTCCGCTGCACGTAAAAATTTTAAATTTTACGAACTCGTATCCTTGTCGACATGCACCCGGTCCCAACAGCATAGCATACATCATGGGGTAATCAACCTTCACAAACCTAATGTTCCATGCTTTGGCCGAATATCACATACTAGGGAAAAAAATTAAGTTTCCAATCAAACATTCCATTTAAACATCACATGCATATACATATCATTATCCCCAAACATAAGCATATCCTATAGGGTAGTTTAACCTTCACAAACCTAACTTTAGGGTGTTGGCCGAATGGTGTAGGGTAGGGGAAATTAGGGTTTTTGAAATCAACATTCACACAAGCATTTACACAAACACCTCACGTACACATCATGCCACTTATTAAGCATAGATTACATCAGAGGATAATTATGCAACCCAAAACCCTAATTCTTCTAGGGTTGGCCGAAAGTCAAGGGTAGGGGAAACTAGGGTTCTTGAAAGCAACTTTCACACAAACATTTACACAAACACTTTGTTTACACTACTGTAACGCCCGACCTTATATCTACCCTAAAGGCGGGGTTACGGGTCCATACATTCATATCATCCAATCATGTTAAACATGTATTTCCAAACAAAACAGTTACAATACATGAACCAGTAATAAGCATGCTTATTGAAAACTAATTTACCAAACAAGGTTTTTCATTTCTTTTATATCTACATGCATTTACAACCTAATATGAAAATCATTTAACACACTATAGCATGAAATCTCAAGTAAGAATATAGCAAGAGTTATCTAGTCTTAGATACATGAAAAAGAAGCATATACAAAGAAGCATTCATAAGCAACCGAACATAGTAAACATCTAGCATTTTACTGAGCATGCATACTATAGGAATTAGACATTGATAATAGTATTATCTAACATGACTTAGGTTCCATATCTATAACAGTAGAGTAGTCACAATCATCATATATTCAGAGTATAGTAATACAATTTCAATCTTTTATCGGAAGCAGTTAGATTCTAGACAAACTACGGTAGATAGAATCTTTCATCCTTTCCCGAGCCATCACCACACACATCCTCCAGCCTTCCCTCTGCCTCTTCCTTTAGTTCGAGTATTTCTTACCGCTATCTGCAGCATAAGAAACAACATGAACTAGTAAGCAAAACATGCTTAGTAAGAATCCGAGCCTACTCGCAAAACCATATCGATACATCATATCATGTACTCAGTAATCAAAATAGAACAAGATTATCAGCATTATAAGCATCCCATCAAGCATCATAACATCACATCAGATATCGCTAAGTACTTTACAGAACAAGATTATCTCACAATGAGAAAACAATATGTTTTTCAAAAGGTTCCATAATGGTAAGTACTTGAAAATATCATATCATCATCCAGGGCCCAGTTGTAGTACCACATCATGCGCGTTCCCTAATAAATTGGGGTAGCGAGCCACCAATCTAATTAGAGCAGGACCCTTCCGTCCTACCAATGCCATGACCTTAACATGCTCATTGGATTTGTTTAACGACCCCCTTCCGAGTCGGGTACGCAACTTTCAAAGTAAAGTAATTTATCATGCAATTACTCATATATGTATATGCCTAAAGGTACTCTTAATCACTTCTCAAAGGGACACACCACACATTCGGGTGCTCTTGATCCCTTAGGGACACACCACACATTCGGGTGCTCTTGATCCCAGTTTCAATAGAGTAACCCTTTTTAAGCATATTATCAACACATCATGTTCATACATCATATGTCATCCATGTTCATACATCACATGTCATCCATGTTCATACATCACATTTAATGCATACATGCATCATGTTTTCATACATGTTCATATATTCATCATATTTTATACATGTTCATACATACATCATATGTCATACATGTTCACATGTTCATTATATTTCATACATGCCTCATAATTCGTACATGCATCATATTTCAATCAAACATCTCATTTAATCATCTCGTGCATATACATCTCATATCATTTCACATACACATCACATAAAATAATTCCACCTTCCTAAACCCTAATGTTCATCATATTTCATACATGCCTCATAATCCGTACATGCATCATATTTCAATCAAACATTTCATTTAATCATCTCATGCATATACATCTCATATCATTTCACATACACATCACATAAAATAATTCCACCTTCCTAAACCCTAATGTTCATCATATTTCATATTAGGATTAGCATTCACTAACCCTAATTTACAAGGGGTGGCCGAATGATATGGTGGGGTTTCTAGGGTTTTTGGACAAGTCATCATTCACAAAACAACACACATATATATACAACATTTTATCTACCATTCTAATCATGGGAACATAATAGGATAGCAAGCCACACAAAACCCTAACTTTTCTTCTTTGGCCGAAAGTTGTAGGGCACTAAAACCCTAATTCTTGTCATCACACATGATGGAAAAATAACATAAATTCATACCCTAAGTTCCTAGGGATATCCTCATGCATCAAGAAGCAACCAAAGCCCATAAGTGGGTGGTGGCCGAAACTTTGTAGGGTACCAAACCCTAACTTTTGGCCTTCCAAAAAATATTTGGAAACAACACATATGTATATAAAATCCCTAGGGTTACTAGCATGCATCAAAGTTTGATCAAAACCCTTCTCTTGGACCCCTTATAAGGAGTGGCCGAAACTTCCTTAAGGAAGTCCTTGTGATTTTTTTCCAAAGAATTAACCACGCATACATTCAATAGCAATTATGCCACAGGCGAGAGGATACTTACATCCTAGCGCTGGAAATTTCTTTAAACCGTAGGGTACCCTACACTTGAAGGGTATGTGAAAACCTTTTTCTTCCAAATCTTTTCTCTAGAGTCCCTTGGTCTTGGTAGAAGCAAGGACACTTGGCTTTCCTCCTTGTAGTTGCCCTAGGGTTAGTAGCCTTGGATGAGGGTTTTCGAAAATGGAAGAAGAGAAGAAGGGGATGGTGGTTTCGGTGGGGGAAGGAAGAAGAAGAAGAGAAGAAAAAGAAGTTACTTCCAACTTCCCTTATTTATACTTCTCTCATGAAAAGACATGTCTCTTCACTCTTACCCACTTAACAAGCATGTTCCTTACTCCTTCTACAAGATTATTGCTTGGTTCATTGGTTATGACATAGTGAGTGCAACTAGGAGGTTCAAGGTTCAATTCTTGCTTCCTCCTTTCTAGCTCTTCTTTTTATCACAATTTGCACTAACCCATGTCAAAGCCCATTAAACCAAGCCCATCATGAAATTTCATAATATGAATAATATTTTATGAATTCAGAATATTTCATAATATTCCAAAATATTATTTCATAATATTTTTAATATTCCATATTCATGAATATAATATTTCATGCTAATATTTCATGATAATAATATTTCATGAATATAGTATTTCATGCGTTCATAACATTTCATATCATGTGATTGCATGAAATTTATATCATTACATTATAACCATTTTCATACCTTGTCATGATTTTACATTGACAAATTTGGGGTGTTACAATCCTCCCTCTCTTATAGAAAGTTCGTCCCGAACTTTAAACAATTCCCCAGGTATTCAAATTGTAAAAATTTGGGTGTTACAACTACTAAGCATGGGTATATCATAGGAAATCATACAACCCTAAACCCTAGTTTTTCCATCCATGGCCGAAACTTGTAGGGGGTGCAAACCCTAATTTTTGTTATCACAACTTGAAGGAAATCAACATATAGGTATACCCTAAGTCCCAAGGGTTCTCCTCATGCATCAAGAAGTAACCAAAGCCTCCTCTTTGGGTGTTGGCCGAAACTTACACAAGGGTAAAACCTCCATTTTCGAAAACTACAAGAAGAAGGAATTCATACACAACAATTACACTGCAGGCGAGGGGATACTTACATCCTTTCGCTTGAATTTCACCTTTTCTAAATCTTTAGGGTACCCTTGGTTGAAGTAAGAGTGAGAGTTTCCTTTGCTAAAGTTTCTCTAGAACCCTTGGCCCTAGTAGAGGGCAAGATCCTTGGATGGGATCTTCTTCTTTCCAATTCCCTAGGGTTAGAACCCTAGGGTGTGTTTTTCGAAAATGAAAAGGGAGAAGGGGAAGAGGGTGTCTCGGTTTTGGAATGGGGAGAGTGAGGAAGAAGAAGAGAGGAAGTTATTCCAACCTCTCCCTCTCTTATTTATACTTTTCTCATGAAGGGACATGTCTCTTCACTTCCCTAGCTTTAACAAGAATGTTTCTTATTCTCTCAATAGGAAACATTGCTTGGTGCATTGGTTATGACATGATTAGTGCAACTAGGAGGTTCAAGGTTCGATTCTTGCTTCCTCCTTTCTACACTTTTTTTTATCACATTTTGCACTAATTCATATCAAAGCCCATTAAACCAAGCCCATCATAACATTTCATAAAAATGTTTCATGAATTCATCATATTTCATATGGGAGAAATTTTGGGGTGTTACACCTGCATCCAGGGTTAGTCCAAAAACACAACAAAACATTAAGTGGTTAGTTTATACAGCCTTAGCTGTCTTGGTTCTGACTTTGGTCTCCAAAATGGAGCCCTAGGTCGAACCGACGCCTACTGTTCCCTCGACGGGGAACACGTTCTCACCTACTCCTCTCGGGAGAATTTACCTGATGCCAACCGTTCCTCTGGTTGGACTTTTGCCTGACGGTCCTTTGTCAAGTCTTGGATGCCGAGCTGCCCTTCGCTCGGTGCCTAGCATTCCTTCGCTAGGGCTTCAGTCCCAGGCTGTCCTTCGCCTGGCGCCTACCAGTCCTTCGCTAGGGCTTTTGACTCTGGCATTCCTTCGCCAGTGCCTAGCAGTCCTTCGCTAGGGCTTTTTACCCTGGCATTCCTTCGCCAGTGCCTAGCAGTCCTTCGCTAGAACTTTTCCTGCACACTAGAGTCACTTGTTAGAAAACAAGTAAGACTTAACTTTTGACCTCTGTTGCCATTATCAAAACACAGGTTTGACTTGGGTGCATTCTGCACCAACAGTTAGTTCCAATACAAACAAAGCAAAAGTGTTAGTCATTAATTACAACCGTAGCTGTCTTGGTTCTGACTTCGGGTCTCCCAAATGGAACCCTAGTTCGAATCGACGCCTACTGTTCCCTTGACGGGGAGCGCGTCCTCACCTACTCCTCTCAGGAGAGTTTACCTTTTGCCAACCGGCTCCTCCGGTTGGACTTTTGCCCAATCCTCTTACCAGGTCTTCGTGCCCAGTCCTCGACCAGGTCTTCGTGCCCACCTTCCGAGTAGGTCTTCGGTGCCCAGCCCCTTGCCAGGACTTCGTGCCCAGTCCTTGACCAGGACTTCGTGCCCACCTTCCGAGCTGGTCTTCAGTGCCCAGCCCCATGACCAGGACTTCTTTGCCCAACCCTTTGCCAGAACTTCTTGCCTAGTGTACCTAGGGCTTCTTCCTGCACACTTAGTGAACACATTAGAACACAATAACATCTTAATTGTTGAACCCTTTGCCATTATCAAAACCTAGGATTGAGTCAGGTGCGTCCTGCACCAATAGATACTGTTGTTTTCTCACTGCCATACATCTGACTCCCATATCCTCCACATGCCTATCAAAAACTCTAGCTGGAAGAGCCTTAGTGAAAGAATCTGCCATGTTGTCCTTCGATGTAATCTTGGTGATAACCACTTCTCCTCGCTTTACGATTTCTCGTATCAGGTGGTACTTGCGCTCTATGTGTTTACTCGCTTTATGGGCTCGTGGTTCCTTCAAGTTTGCAACTGCACCACTGTTATCACAAAAGATTGTGATAGATCTGGGCAAATCAGGAATCACATTCAAGTCCATGATGAAGTTCCTGAGCCATACAGCTTCCTTGGCTTCCTCAAAGGCTACCACATATTCAGCTTCCAAGGTGGAGTCAGCCACACACTTCTGCTTGACACTCCTCCAAACAATGACTCCACCTCCTAAAGTAAACACAAACCTTGAGGTAGACTTACTTTTGTCCCTATCTTACTAGAAATATGAGTCCGTATAACCCACAGGGACTAATTTGTCTGCCCGGTAAACCAGCATATAGTCCCTAGTCCGTGTCAGGTATTTTAATATATGCTTTACCGCAGTCCAATGTCCTTGTCCAGGGATACTCTGATATCTGCTAACCATTCCCATGGCAAAACAGATATCAGGTCTCGTACAAAACATAACATACATAAGGCTTCCTACTGCCGAAGCATAAGGAACTGCCTTCATTTCTTCTATCTCCTTTGATGTTTTCGGACATATCTCCATGGATAGAGGAACTCCATGCCTGAAGGGTAGGAAGCCCTTCTTGGATTTTTCCATGCTAAAATGAGGACAAGACGGTGTCAACATATGAAGCTTGGGATAAGCACACCATACTTTTCTGGCGATCCCTTATGACCTTGATCCCAAGGATGTGTCCCGCTTCTCCCAAGTCCTTCATATCAAACTGCTTTGATAGCTAGACCCTTACGTCTGATAACACTTTGACATTGTTGCCAATTAATAAAATGTCATCTACGTAAAGTACAAGAAACACCACTACGTTTCTGTCACATCTTTTGTATACACTTGACTCATCCAGGCTTTGAGTAAATTCATATGATTGGATTACTTCATCAAAGCGGATGTTCCAAGATCATGAAGCTTGCTTCAATCCATAGATGGATCGATTAAGTTTGCACACTAGATGCTCTTTTCCCTTTGCAATAAACCCTTCTGATTGCTGCATGTAGATGGTCTCCTCATGACTTCCGTTAAGGAAAGCCGTCTTAACATCCATCTGACATACCTTGATGGATCGCTTGGCGTGCTAGAGGAGGGGTGAATAGCACTTTTTCCAGTCGTTTCTCTATAAGTTCGTTAGCGCAGCGGAAACAATAATATGCAAAGAGAATAAGAACAATGCTAACAACCAACCGTTTACTTGGTATCCACCTAGATGGGTGACTAATCCAAGGATCCACGCCGTACACCACTTCTACTATAAAAAATTCACCTTCAGGTGGAGAAACCTGTACAGTGGTGATCTTCCTCTTTACAAAATGTAGTAGAATAAGAGAGAGTAAGTAGAGAACACTTTTCAGACGAGCAACACATCGTTATCGTACGGAACTGTACCGCCCACGTGCAAAAAGGTCCTCCTTTTATAGGAGAACAGGAAAACTCGCAGTCTGTCCAGCCCCGCACCAGTCGACTGCCCCTGGGGCAGTCGACTGACCTAGCATTAATTGCTAGCCAACGGCTAGTTTTCGGGGGTATACCAGTCGACTGCCTCTAGGCCAGTCGACTGGTAGAAGGCTGAAAACCTTTTGTAAGTTTTGACAGTCGACTGCCCTCTGGCCACTCGACTGCCCACTCACTCCCAGCCAGTCTTCACATAGTCCTTCACGTATGCCTTCAGGTTCACTCGTTGGCTTGCCCCTTGAAGTCATCTTCCTCAGGCTCTCATCCCTCGGATGCGCACACAAGCCTCCCTTGGCTTGCCTCCATGCCACCCTTCACGTGTGCCGTTGAAGTCCACTTCCCGGCTTGCCCTTGGAGTCCTCCTCCCTCGGCTCTCGTCCCTCGGATATGTCCACCATGTGTGATTCTCCAAGTCCTGCAAACTCAATCACACACATCAAATACAACATAACACTCTAACCTTAAACATATTCACCCACACACATCAAAATCATGATCTTCCAATCATTTAAGGGTCGATTGCCTTAACAATCTCCCCCTTTTTGATGTATGACAATATGTTTAAGTTTAGAGATAAATAACAACCAACAATAACAGTAACAATAGATAGCAATTGAAAAAAAATAAGACATAGTACACCTAAGATGTAACCTCCCCCTTAATCCATGTCTTCTCCCATTTTCAATTCTAATCATAGTCCAAGTTAAGTTTCCACTTAACATTAACCACCATTAAGAATGTAAGACATATTAAAACCTAAGATGTAACCTACCCCTTAATCTATGTCTTCTCTCATTTTTTAATTATCCAAGGTCTAAGTTAGACAAAATAGCTTAAACCATCCATTTCAAGTTAAAATTCTAACTTAAACCACCCATTCTCCCCCTTTGATACTATCAAAATGATGCCTCAAGCAACCCAACGTTATGGCATCAAATGAGAGAAAATTGCAATTCTGAAAATTCTCACAGAAGCTGAAACCAGGCGTGCCAGTCGAGAATGGGGCAGTAGACTGATACTCTGTCTGTGGCAAATTTCAGCTTTTGTGTCGAAATTCAGAAATCTCCAAAAAATTCCAAAAAATTCTAAAAATTTGCATACATATTTGAAATGATATACTCAATCAAAGAAAAATATTAGTCCATATAAAATTTCAAATATGCATGACTTTTGATAAAAATCCAAAAACCTTTAAAATCACTAAGTTTTGTATCAAACTTACAATCCAATTTTGTAATCATATGACTTTTAAAACTATGGCAAAGTATAAGAGTCATAAAATGGTTTTCAAAAGCTCAAAATGTCCAATTATGATCTTTGGGCAATGTGTCCATTGATTAAACACTTTCCTTCCCCATAATTGGTCTAGTTTTCATATTTTGATACTTTGAATAATTCAACAATGTGCCACAAGCACAAGTGAACCAAATGTATCCGCCTAATGGATCAAGCACCCTTTTTCAAATCTAATATCTCAAAGTTCATCCTACACTTCCTCAAAACACATTCCAAGGCCTCTTTTTAAGGATGTAAACTCCGATTCGGGAAGATGCTTGGTAAAGATATTGGTTAGGTTTGACTTGGATTCAACATAGTGTAGTTCTATGTCTCCCCTTGCCACATGGTCTCTAAGGAAGTGATGTTTCACTTCAATATGTTTTGTCCTAGAATGGTGAACCAGATTTTTGGTCAAGTTGATTGTACTTACATTACACACAAGACTTTGACCTTGGTATAATGTAACTCATAATCTTCTAAGGTGTGCATGATCCAAAGGAGTTGGGAAACTACTCACCCATTGCCACACATTCCGCCTCCGTTGTTGATAGGGCAACGCATGGTTGTTTCCTACTACTCCAACTAACTAAAGAAGACCTAAAGAATTGACACCCTCCACTAGTACTCTTCCTATCTAGCTTGCAACTGCATAGTCCGAGTCGGTGTATCCAATTAGATCAATACTAGGGGTTCTAGGACACCAAAGTCCGACATTGAGGGTACCTTTGACATACTTAGGATCCTCTTGACTACAACCAAATGGTACTCTTTGGCACAAGATTGGTACCTTGCACACATACCTACCGCAAAAAGTATATCGGGTCTAATAGCGGTTAGATATAGTAGGCTACCAATCATGCTTCTATATTGCTTAGAGTCTACCATTGTCCCTTCAATGTCACTATCCATTTTCACATTGGTTCCTATGGGGGTAGATGCTACCTTAGCATTTTCTAAGTAAAATTTCTTTAACATCTCCTTAGCATATTTGGTTTGAAAAATATGTGCCCCTTCATTAGTTTGCTTAACTTGAAGGCCTAAAAAGAAGGTTAACTCTCCTACAAGACTCATCTCAAATTTATCTTCCATACACTTGATGAATTCATGTAAGAAGTCATTGTTTGTTGACCGAAAAATGATATCGTCTACATAGACTTGGGCAACAAATATGTCCTTGCCGTTAGATTTTAGGAACAATGTAGGATCAATTGTTCCTCTCCTAAACCCCTTAGACACTAGAAATGAAGAAAGCCTTTCATACCAAGCCCGGGGAGCTTGTTTCAATCCATATAGGGATTTTCTTAATTTGTAAACGTGTCTTGGATAATTAGGGTCCTCAAACCCGGGGGTTGTTCTACATAAACCTCTTCCTTAATGATCCCATTAAGGAATGCCGACTTCACGTCCATTTGGTGAAGTGTGAAACCCATGTGAGCGGCATAAGCTAGTAGAATTCTAATAGATTCTAATCTAGCTATGGGGGCATAAGTCTCATCATAATCCAATCCCTCAACTTGGTTAAATCCCCTAGCAACCAATCTAGCCTTGCTCCTAGTGATTTTGCCTTGGTCATCTAGTTTGTTTCTAAAGAACCATCTTGTGGTTACAATAGTGCAATCATTGGCCTAGGAACCAGCTCCCAAACTTCACTCCTCTCAAATTGATTTAGCTCTTCTTGCATGGCTAAGACCCAATCTACATCTCCCAATGCTTCATCAATGGACTTGGGTTCTAATTGAGAGATTAGAGCTATTTGACTAGTTTGATCCCTAAAATAAGACCTAGTCCTTACTCTTTGAGTTATATCACCTACTATTTGGTCCATAGGATGATCATGGTGATGTCTCAAGGGCCTAGAGGTTGTGGGTTCATTGACTCCTTCTTCCTCATCCTCTAGGATACTTCTTACTACCCCTTGATCATTGCCCTCCAAATGTTGTCTTGGATTCTTTGGGCAAGGGGTTGGACCTCTTCTATATCCTTATCAATTGAGGCTTTTCTAGGGTAGGTATTTGTTGTTTCATCAAATTTAACATTTGAGGACTCCTCAATCACTTTTGTCCTCTTGTTGTAAACTCTATAACCCCTACTAGTTAATCAGTACCCTACTAGAATTCTTTCATCGGCTTTTGACTCAAACTTCCTTAGGTCATCTTTGGAATTTAGAATGTAGACTTTACATCCAAAGACCCTAAAGTAATGGACTTGTGGTACTCTCCCATTCCATAATTCAAAAGGTATTTTCCCTAAAAACCTATCTACCAACACCCGGTTTTGAATATAACAAGCGGTGTTAACCGCTTCGGCCCAAAAGTAGCTAGGAAGAGAATATGCATTAAGCATAGTCCTAGCAGCTTCTTGTAGGGCTCGATTTCTCCTCTCAACTACCCCATTTTGTTGAGGAGTCCTTGGGCATGAAAATTCATGCTTGTATCTATTTTCAACACAAAATTGTGTGAAACTTGCATTTTAGAACTCCCCACAGTGGTCACTCCTAATTCGGTTTATTTTGAGATGTTTTTCATTCTCTACCCTTTT
>JAGFNQ010008333.1:0-73881 GCA_024364735.1 Boesenbergia rotunda | reverse complement strand
GGACCACTAAGAAGAAGAAGGAGAAAGAGATCTCATCATCTTCATCTTCTTCCGAATCCGAATCCAATTCCGAGGAAGATGGCAGCGGCTCTTCTTCATCCGAAATGGCCAACTTTGTGAGGAGGATGATGCGAAGAGACCGACGTTACAAAAGTAGAGGTAGCACTAGTGAATCCAAACTTGATAAGAATAATGCATCCTGCTTTGAGTGTGGCAGGAAAGGGCATTTCAAGAATGAATGTCCAAAGCTTAAGAAGGAGGAGAAATCCAAAAGAAAAGAAGAGAGATCCAAGAAGAAGAAGAAAGCTTTGAAGGCTTCTTGGGATGATTTATCTTCTAGTTCATCCGATGATGAAAAGGAGGAGAAGAGCACAAGGCAAGTGGCTCTCATGGCTCTTGGAGAGGAGAGCAATGGTGAATCTTCAAGCTCCGCAAACACGGCATCATCATCTTCGGATGATGAAGAGGTAACTTCTCCCGAGCTTGAAAAATGTTATAGAGCAATTGCATGTTTAACTAGTATGCTTAAGAAATCCAAAAACAAAGTTAAAGCATTGCAATTAGAAATTGATCAATTGAAAGCCTCTAGGGATGATAACATTGATGACTTACATGTTGAATTACTAGAAGATGAGATTAAATCTTTGAAACAATAGATTATAAGCTTGATATCCTCTATGGTTGAGGAAATCAGTGATTTACATGATAATGTGTTAGTAGAGGAAAACCAATCCTTGAAGAGTGAAGTTGAGAAGCTCAAGAATATTCTTGGGAAATTCTCAAATAGCTCTAAGACCCTAGATATGATCCTCAATGCCCAACGGGCAGTCTACAATAGGGCCGGTATTGGTTACCGCCCTAAGGAGCCCTCATTTGTATCTCTCATGTCTAGGACTGACATGAGACAATCTAGAACACCCAAAACTCAAAAGAAAGTTGTCAAGGCATGGGTGCCTAAGTCATGTTTAGTTGATGCTTTAGGTACCAAGGTTTGGGTACCTAAAACTTCTATTTTTCGAATTGTGTATGTTATGATTGAGGGAGAGCATCTATCAACTTGGTTTGTTGATAGTGGATGCTCCAAACACTTGACCGGGGATAGATCATTGTTTACCACATTTCAGAAGAAGAGTAGAGGTAATGTATCATTTGGTGACAATAGTAGTCTTAAGGTCATAGGAATAGGAGACATTCAAATATCCGAATGTCTTAGAATCTCGAATGTCCTTCTAGTCAAGGGGATGAAGTTTAATCTCCTAAGTGTCAGTCAATTGTGCGACACGGGTTACACAATTGACTTCCAACCAAGTCAATGTCTAGTTAGACAAAATGACACCTTGGACACGGTACTAGTAGGAGCAAGAGTAGACAATATCTATCAAGTTTCATTTAAAAGTGCTACTAATGCTTTTGCTAAGTGTCTCATGTCAAAAGAAGAAGAGTCCACACTTTGGCACCGGAGGCTAGCACATGTGAACATGAAGAACATCCGGAAGTTGGCCAACAAGGGACTAGTTCGAGGCTTACCAAGCATCAAGTATGGAAAAGACAAATTATGTGATGCGTGTCAAATGGGTAAGCAAACAAAATCTGCACATAAAGGTAAAAGCACTGTAAGTACTTCCAATGCATTAGATTTACTTCACATGGATCTATTTGATTGTAGCACTATCATATCATTGAATGGAAGTAGATATTGCTTTGTTATCATTGATGATTTTACTAGATATACTTGGACTTACTTTTTAAAACATAAGGATCAAACCTTAGATATTTTCATTTCTTTTTGTAGAAGGGTTGAAAATGAGAAATCATCAACAATTAAGACAATAAGAAGTGATCATGGAGGTGAATTTCAAAACCAAAGGTTTCTAGAATTTTGTCAAGATAAGGGTTATAGGCATGAGTTCTCTACTCCTAGAACACCACAACAAAATGGTGTTGTAGAGAGGAAGAACCGTGTTCTTCAAGAGGCTGCACGAAGTATGCTTAATGAGTACTCACTCCCGAGTTACTTATGGGCTGAAGCTGTAAATACAGCCTGCTATGTGCAAAATCGAGTTCTCATCCATAGGTTTTTAGGAAAGACTCCCCATGAACTTTGGTTTGGGAAACCACCTACGGTTAAACATCTTAGGGTGTTTGGTTGTAAGGTGTTCATCCTAAACACCAAGGATCACCTTGGAAAGTTCACGGCAAAGGCTGATGAAGGGATACTAGTCGGGTACTCCCTCGTTAGCAAAGCCTACCGAGTCTACAACAAGAAAACTAGATTAGTTGAAGAGTCTTCTGATGTGGTTTTTGAAGAAATTCCAAATCAATTGACCAATCAGAAAATGTAGAGGAGTTCAACTCGAACTAAGGGGACTTAGTTTGAATGAAATTCCAAGTGTTGTTGATGGTGATGAGTCTGATGACGGTGAGCCTAGACAACTCATTGATCAGCCGGATCCTGAGGCTGAATTTGTGTCTAGTGAACCTGTTCAAGAAGCACCACCAACACCAAGGCAAACGAGACTAGCCTCTAGTCATCCCCAAGACCAAATTGTTGGAGACATCCATCAAGGGGTTAGGACTAGATCATTCTTCCGGAATGAGGCTAATGAAGTTGCTCTAATTTCCGAAATTGAACCTAGAAAAATTGATGAAGCATTAAATGATCCCGATTGGATTATCGCGATGCAAGATGAACTAGGTCAATTTGAGAGGAGTCAGGTTTGGGACTTAGTCCCTAGGCCTAAGAAGACCACCATTATTGGAACTAAATGGGTCTTCAAAAACAAATTAAACCACAAGGGAGAAATCATTAGAAACAAGGCACGCTTGGTAGCCAAGGGCTACAGTCAAGTTGAAGGTCTTGATTATGATGAGACTTATGCTCCCGTGGCACGATTAGAGTCCATCCGATTGATGCTTGCATTTGCAGCACATCGAGGCTTCAAATTATTTCAAATGGACGTCAAATCGGCCTTCCTAAATGGTTTGATTAGGGAAGAAGTCTATGTCGAACAACCTCCGGGGTTTGAGAGTACCGAATATCCGAACCACGTGTTCAAGCTCAAGAAGGCACTCTATGGCCTTAAACAAGCACCCCGGGCTTGGTATGAGCGGTTGTCGACATTCTTGATTGGAAAGGGTTTCGTTAGAGGTCAAATAGACCCTACATTATTTCTACGAAGAGATGGTGACAATATATTTGTAGCCCAAGTATATGTCGATGACATAATCTGTGGCTCAAACAATAAGGGCTATTTAAATGAGTTCATTGGACACATGGAGAGTGAGTTCGAAATGAGTCTAGTGGGAGAGTTGACTTTCTTCCTTGGACTTGAAATCAAGCAAACTCGCGATGGTATCCATGTGCATCAAACAAAGTATACACATGAAATGCTTCGAAAATTCAATATGAGTGATTCGAAAGAGGTAACCACTCCCATGGCCACAAACACAAGATTAGACAATGATGAGAGTGGTAAACCCGTTGATCTAACTCAATATCGAAGCATGATAGGTAGTTTGCTATACCTCACAGCCAGCCGACCAGATATACTATTTGCTGTAGGTATGTGCGCTAGGTATCAAGTCTGTGCCAAGGAATCACACCTAATTGCTGTTAAGCGAATTTTGAGATATCTCAAGGGCACAATTGGTGTAGGTCTTTGGTATCCCCGTACCGAATCTTTTGATTTGATGGGCTATACGGATTTCGACTACGCTGGATGTAAGTTGGACCGAAAAAGCACTAGTGGGGGCTGCCAATTCTTAGGATCGTCTCTAGTAAGTTGGTCGAGTCGGAAGCAACATTGTGTTGCTCTTTCCACTACCGAGGCAGAATATATCGCCATGGGAGAGAGTATATCACAATTGTTGTGGATGATCCACACCTTAGAGGACTATGGATTGAGTTACAAGGGTGTGCAAGTGTTATGTGATAACATTAGCACAATTAACTTAACCAAGAATCCGGTCCATCATTCTAGGACCAAACATATTGAGGTAAGACACCACTTCATTAGAGATCATGTAGCTAGGGGGAACATCATACTCTCACATGTAGAGTCAAAGTCAAACCTAGCTGACATTTTCACTAAACCACTTCCCGAGAGTGAATTTAGTTTCCTAAGACGGGAATTGGGAATGTGTCACGCTTCATGATCCTTAAATTGTATTCAAAACCCTTCATGATTATTTCAAATTGTTAGGGAACAATTGGGTAACTTTGGGAACATCTCACACAAACTATAAGGGTTACCAAAATATTTTTGTTTGCTAGATATGGGGTGAAATGTTAGGTTCAACTCAATTTCTCAAAATGTCATTGCATCACTTGAGAAATTAAGTTGACGAGATAATAATCACGGTGGTGACCAAGTATGGGGAAAACCATTGCATAACATATGTGTATATGGCTCCATGATCATACTTGGACATTCCAATCAAGGCAACTTGATTGGAAACTTGAAGTTGGAGTAAAAACTTGTTTGAATTTGCTTGATTGATTGATGGTTGAGTTTGACTCCATTAAGATGGGTCAAAGTGTTTGTTGAACCTATAAGGACTTTTGATTCTTGTTCAGGGATCAATTTTAGTCAGAAAATCATGTCTAAGTTCGACAAAGTTCATCAGATTTCTTTTGAAAATTTCAGAAGTTCTGAAACTGAACATTTCAGTTCGTATCAGGAACCCTGATCGGTCACCGGACCGATCAGGCATCGGGCTGATCGGTCCCTGGACCGATCTGACCCCTTCCTGTGGTGTTCGGTCCACAGACCGATCTGCGAGGCAAGCCGTGATCTCCCGAAATCTGACTAAGTGTTCTGAGCTAGCCTGGATCGGTCTCCCGACCGATCTGGCACCCTGTGGGGATCGGTCCACAGACCGATCAGGGAGCTCAGAGTTTTCTCTCCGGACCCTACTGATCGAATCCTGATCGGTCACCCGACCGATCAGGAGCGCGTCTGATCGGTCATCCGACCGATCAGGACCATTCCAGTCCGATCAGGCTGTATCCTGATCGGTCGGGACGCGATCAGATCGAACGGTGATCCGATCAACCGCATTAAATTTTGGTTGGTGGACCGATCCACCAACCGATTAACTCTCTCCAAACCTTCGTTTTCCCGAACCCTAGCGCCGAAACACTCTGCGCAACCTTGTGCGAGCGAGCGAGAGAGTCCTTGCGTCTCCCTTCTTCACGCGCGTGCGAGCTCTTCTGCGAAGGCTTCTACGGGCGTTTTCTCCGAACTCCAAGTTCTTGCGTGCTCGAAGTCTCCTTCTCTATCGCAAGTTCCTTCTCAGTCTTGCAATCTCTTCAAACAAACTTCAATGGCGCCTAAGTAAGATTTGATTTCAGTTTTCCTTTCACAACAGCTCTTAGAATATATGTTTGTGAAGCTAACCATGTTTTTGTTCTTGTTCTTGCTGTGATGTCTTGATCCTTTTTGCCTTTGCCGTGACCCTCTTTCTCATCTTATGACCAAAAATTTTATATCTATCTTTTGATTGGGTCTCATCTCATGATCAATTCTTGTGCTTCAATCTATGTGTCATGATCAATTCAAACCTTATTAGAAAATCTTCTAAGGGAAAGGAGGTAGCGGAGGGTAGTTCGAGGGGGAAGACTACTTCTTCATCTACACCTCCTTCAAGGTCTCCACCTCCCCCACATACTCGATTTCAGAGTATCGGTCTTGCTCTCAATTTCCAATGGCATAATTTTAAACTCATGCCGTGTCGAACTATAGACCCAACTTTTATCTATGAGCACTGTCCAACAATCCGACAATGTATTGAATTTTATAATCTTCAACCCATATTGCACTTTGAAGGACCGATCAACCTTGATTTGGTTTCTGAGTTCTATAATAACATGGTGAGTGGAGAGGGCACGGGATGGAAAACCCGTGTTGCTGGTATCGATCTCGATTTCAATCGATCTATTTTCACTGATTTTCTAGGGTGTCGCAGGTCAAACAATGATTTCTTTCTCTACCCTTTTCCTCCTACTCCCCTTCCAGTTCCTTTCGATGGAGTGACTCCCGATTCCATCTACGAGTACTTTCTAGGTCATCCCAAGCCAGAGGGTTCTGGTAAGCGCACCCGGGCCTTTCCCACTTTCCCTGCTCTTCGACTTTCGCCTGTTGACTATGTGTTGTTTAAAATAATCACCAATTGTCTCCTTCCCACTACCTCGAAACATCTCGATGCGATTCGACCATTCCACTGCTTGATGCTTTACGGGTTGCATCAGCAGCTAGATTTTGACCCAGTGGCTTCGGTTTACTTCTCTATCATCGTACACAGTATGCCTTCATCCCAGTCGGTCTATATGCCATTCGGCCACATCATCACTGCCTGGCTGGCGTCGGTTGGCATCGATGTTTCACAGGGCCGTATTGTGCCCATGACCCGACAGGACTGCCGTCTGGATCGTCGCATGCTTGCTCAGTCCGGCATTGTTCTCGGGACTCAGGGGCTAAGGTGGAAGGCTCGCAGACATGCAGGGGAGCTACCGAGAGCAGCCCGTGACCAGGGGGCGCCAGCTACTACTGCCGATTATGATGAGTGGGCTCCTGATCTACGCTGGCAAGTAGCGGAGATAGAGCGGAAGTTAGAGCACGAATTGCATATCTCTGAGCTCTGGCGACAGGAGGTCCGCTCAGAGTTTCAGACTTTTGATCACCGTCTCGATGTTTTAGCCTCTGATGTCTCTGAGATGCACTCCTTCCAGGACAGATGGTATGAAGAATGGTATCATCATACATTTCCAGATGGTGCATCTCCCAGTGGCCCTTCACCAGGAGATATCATCTACATTGATGATTCGGACGATGATCCAGCTGACGATTGATCGCTCTATGTTCATGTTTGTTTTTTGACGGATGTGTACATCCTGACCTTTTGTTCTATCTTGCTTAAGATGTTACTGTTTGATGATGCTATGATGACTACTATTTGATTTGTGCTATATTACCATAATTATGTTTTTATCACATGATAATATGCCTATTGTTGATGTCATGTTGTTTATATGCCTATGATCTGCATGATTGATCCATTGCCATGTTCATGCTTACTCTGCCATGCTTACTTGATACTTATGAATATTATGGCATGTTCTGTGATCTTATACCTTATACTCATATGATGCATGTGATTGCTATGTCTTGCTATATCTTTTTCACATGAGATTGTATGAATATTCCACAAACTATCACATCTTTGTTGATTTGGGATACCCCTTGGGTTGCGGGGGAGTTTGTTTAAAATTTAACAGCCCCTCTGGCTCCTTTTCGGTGTTCGACAAAGGGGAAGAGTGTGGATTGGTTAAGTTTAGAATGATCATGTTGTAGGGGGAGGATCTGGATTCCCCTATGATTCTAAAGTTGATATATTGATTGAGATCCCTAAACTTAAAATCGGATTGTCAAACAACAAAAAGGGGGAGATTGTTGATGCAGTCTGGCCCTGATTGTTGTTTTGGTGTTGACGACGATTTTAGTTTAGAAGGATGATTATGATAATTATGATTAAGTCCTGATTGAGGATTAGGCATGATATGGAAAATCCTAACCTGGGAGGTTAGGTGTGATGATTATGATGATTATGATTAAGTCCTGATCGGGGATCAGGCATGGTATGGAAAATCCTAGTCTGGAGGGCTAGGTGATGGAAAATCCTAACCTGGAGGGTTAGGTGTTGAAAATCCTAGTCTGGGAGGCTAGGTGTTTGGAAAAGTCCTAGCTTGGAGGGCTAGGTGTTGGAAAAGTCCTAATTCGGAAGGGTTGGGTGAAAAGTCCTAGCTTGGAGGGCTAGGTGAAAAGTCCTAACTTGGAGGGTTAGGTGCAAATTCCCATCCTGGAGAATTAGGTGAAAAAGTCCTGGCTTGGAGGGTCAGGTGCCTGGCTTGGAGGGCTAGGTTGGATGATGTTCTAACTCGGAAGAGTTGGGTGAAAAGTCCTAGCTTGGAGGGCTAGGTGAAAAGTCCTAGCTTGGAGGGCTAGGTGAAAAGTCCTAACTTGGAGGGTTAGGTGCAAATTCCCAACTTAGAGAGTTAGATGGAAAAATCCTTAGCTTGGAGGCTAAAGTGGATGAATTCCTAGCTTGGAGGGCTAGGGTTGAGTCACTGGATCGGTCTGGTGACCGATCAGGGACATTGGCACGCTGCTCCTTAGTGGATCGGTCTGGTGACCGATCCAGCTATGTCTGATCGGACTGGTGACCGATCAGGGAGCGCACAGTGAGATTGGGAATCTACTGTGTGGCTCCTGATCGGACCGGTGACCGATCAGGGAGTAGGCTGCTTCCTTGCTGTCTTGCTCCTGATCGGTCTGGTGACCGATCAAGGAGCAAACGGTGAGTGAGTTCCCTTGCTAATCAAAGTCTTGGATCGGTCGGGTGACCGATCAGGGATCTTGGATTTGATTAAAAAGTAACTGTTCATCTGCCCTGATCGATCTGGGTGACCGATCAGGATCCATTCTGATCGGTCTGGTGACCGATCAGGCTTCACCCTGATCGGTCTGGTGACCGATCAGGCGTGTATAGTTGCGAGAGCTGGGAATCCCAGCGAAGCAGTGGATCGATCTGGTGACCGATCCACACACCCTGGATCGGTCCGGTGATCGATCACTTTAATTCAAATTTCACTGTCAAACGTGGTCAGAGCGTCTGATCGTATCTGATTTGCTGATGTATGTTTCTGATTTTTGATATGCTACTTGATTTACTGCTCTAATGCTCTGATTGAGTTTCAGGTGATAGGGGAGGATTCAAACACTCAAGGAGAAGTCAAAGAGTGCTTTCCTTGGAGCAGGTTTGTCTCTTTCTCATCTCAGGTTGCAACGGCGAGCTGCAGACTGGAGCTGAGACTGGAGCTTGACTGAGGGGAGCTCAGTGAGTCCAGAGATAGCTCAGTAGAGGTTGGCGTTGGCAGATGAGTAGCTGGGAGCTACAGAGATGTTGTCACTTGTCGCTTGGCGAAGAAACAAAAAGGAACGAGAGAAGTTGTGTTCAGCATCAATTAAGTTCTTCAGTTTTCATGCTCTTGAGTTCCTGTGTGACAAGCTTGATGTTCTTGAGTTCTTCAACCATTCTAAGCAAGCTATTGAGGAGCAATCATCATACTTGAGCGCTTGAAGGAGAAAACAAGAGGCTTGGAGTCCGACAGTGGGAAGACAAGGAGCAGGGGTCTGCGTGAGATCGCCACTGGGTGGAGCTCAGGGAAGCTTGCTATGTTTTGTCCTTGCTAAGTGTTTGAGTAAGATCCTTCTTGTTGTTGTTTCATTGTGCTCATTCTATATCATTGTTTGAAACACACTATGGGGAGGTTTCTCCACCGAGAAGGAGGTTGCTTCATATCCGGTGTTAACAGGGGCTTGATCTGCCGACGATCAAGGGATCGCCCACCTCAAGGGCACGCCAAGGAGTAGGGGCAAGTTATCCCCGAACCTTGTAAACCCTCCTTGTTAGCGATCTTGCTAGTCGTGTTTGTTTTGCTTTCGTTTTGTTTTTCTGCACACTCTGTTTTCTACTCTTTCCGCTGTGCTACTGATATTTGAGTAGCAGAAATTGTGATAACTCTTCAAAGAAGAAGTGGTTGTCTATATTCACCCCCCCCCCCTCTATAGCCATCTCTTTGCCAACAGCAGTAAATCGGTATTGCTTCATCAATCGTTGGAACCACACCAAGTTCTGTGATAAACTTCTTAATCCAGACTTCTTCCTTTGCTGCTTCCGAAGCTGCAATATATTCCGCTTCCGTGGTAGAATCCGCTACAGTGTCTTGCTTGGAACTCTTCCAACTTATTGCGCCTCCATTTAGAATAAATACGTATCCGGACTGAGATTTGGAGTCATCTGTATCTGTCTGGAAACTGGCATATGTATACCCACGATTATCATATCACCTTCTCCATATATTAAGAACACATCCTTAGTTCTTCTTAAGTACTTAAGGATTGTCTTGACAGCCGCCCAATGATCCACTCCTGGATCAGACTGGTATCTGCTTGTGACGCTCAGAGCATATGATACATCAAGCCTAGTACATAACATAACATACATGATAGATCCTATCGCGGATGCATAAGGAATCTTATTCATGCAAATCCTCTCGTCTTCTGTGAGCGGACACATAGACTTTGAAAGGTTGATCCCATGCCTGATGGGAAGGTAACCTTTCTTGGATTCCGACATGCTAAACCTTTTTAGAACTTGGTCTATATATGTAGACTGTGAAAGACCAAGCAATCGTTTTGATCTATCTCTATAGATTCTAATCCCAAGGATAAGGTTGCTTCTCCCAGGTCTTTCATGGAGAAAGTTTTGGACAACCAAATTTTAACTGACTGTAAGACTGATATATCGTTTCCTATAAGTAATATGTCATCGACATATAATACTAGGAATACGACTGCACTCCCACTAACCTTCTTGTACACACAAGGTTCGTCAGGATTTTGTGAGAAATCAAACTCTTCGATTGTCTCATCAAAACGGATGTTCCAGCTCCTGGATGCTTGCTTTAGTCCATATATGGATCGTCAAAGCTTGCATACTTTGGTTTTATCAACCATTGTGAAATCTTCAGGTTGTATCATTTATACATCCTCAAGCAGGTTTCCATTAAGGAAAGTTATTTTCACATCCATTTGTCATATCTCATAATCATAATGAGCTGCTATGGCCAAGAGCATTCGAATGGATTTAAGCATAGCTACTAGCGAATAGGTTTTATCATAATCAATTCCTTGTTTCTGACGATATCCTTTTGCCACTAATCTAGCCTTAAAGGTAACAACATTACCTTCCATGTCAGTTTTCTTCTTGAAAACCCACTCGCACCCTATGGGCTTAATCCCTTCAGGTGGGTTAACCAAGTCCCATACTTGATTTTTGTACATGGAATCCATTTTTGACTTCATGGCTTCAAGCCATTTCTCCCTTTCTGAACTTTTCAGAACATCATCATAACTGATAGGTTCGTCATCGCTAATGAGTAACACGTCGTTCGATTCACTTACGAGAAATCCGTATCTCTCTGGAATATTGCGTGTCCTATCAGATCTACGAAGAAGTGGTGTTGTTTTAGGTTCAACTGATAGCTCATCATTATGAGTTATTGGTTGTGGGTCTAGACTAGGTGTCTCTGTAATGTCTATTGGAGTTTCTTGAACTTCTTCAAGTTCAATACTACTCCCACTGTTTTCTTGTAAAAGAAATTCTTTTTCCAGAAACACAGCATGCCTTGAAACAAACACCTTTTGTTCCAAGGGATGATAGAATTGGTAACCCTTCGTTTCCTTAGGGTATCCAATAAAGAGATATTTATCAGACTTAGCATCCAATTTGTCTGATACAGTCCGCTTCACATAAGCAGGACAACCCCATATTTTAAGGTGAGTTAAATGAGGTTTCTTACTATTCCACATCTCATATGGAGTAGTAGAGACTACCTTGGTCGGGACTCTGTTTAGCAAGTAAACAGCTGTCTTAAGTGCATAGTCCCAAAAGGATTTTGGAAGAGTTGCATGATTCATCATAGATCTAACCATGTCCATCAAGGTTCGGTTACGCCTCTTAGATACACCATTATGCTGTGGTGTATACGGCAGAGTCCATTGAGACAATATCCCATTGTCCCTAAGATAATCTTGAAACTCTTGACTTAAGTATTCACCACCCCGATCGGATCGAAGTATCTCAATACTTTTGTCAAGCTGTTTCTCTACATCATTTCTGAACTCTTTGAATTTCTCAAAAGCTTCAGATTTGTGTTTCATCAAGAACACATATCCGAATCGTGAGTGATCATCGATAAAGGTAATGAAGTAGCTATAGCCTCCTTGTGCAAGAGTTGACATTGGTCCACATACATCAGTATGTATTAGACCAAGCAATTCTCCCACTGGTTTACTTTAAGCATGATTCGCATGTATCAAATGAACCGGGTTCAAATGATTCCAGAATTCTACATCGGTGTAATTTGGTCATGCGTTTCTTACTTACATGGCCAAGACGACAATGCCACGTATAGGAGTCTATTTGATTATCTATTCAGCACGTTTGTTGCTAACTTCGATATTGAAAACATCACCGGATAAATCTAACGTGTAGATACCATTGCATAAAGTTCTAGTCCCATAAAGAACACTATTTAAAGTTATGTTACAACAATTGTTACTAAAAGTTAAATGGTAAGCCTTTTCATTCAAGCATGAAATAGATACAATGTTCTTTATTAACGAAGGAACAAAATAACAATTATCCAATTCTAAGACAAGTCCAGTAGGGAGCTTTAGCAAATATGTTCCGATGGCAATAGCAGCAATCTTTGCTCCATTTCCAACTCGCAAATTCGCTTTTCCCTTGACGAGTCTTCTTCTATTCCTTAGCCCCTGTATGTCATTACATATATGTGAGCTACACCCAGTATCAAGTACCCAGGTATACAAGGAAATAGAGTGACATTCAATAACGAAGATGCCTGAAGAGGATAGGGCATCGAATGCCTTCTTCTTCAAGGACTCAAGATAAACCTTGCAGTTTCTTCGCCAGTGTCCCTCCTTGCCACAGTGATGACAAGTGCCTTTTGGTGCCTTTTCAGTCTTTTTGGTCTTAGTTAACTTATTGGTGTCCAAAATGGAATGCAAATTCAGAGAAGACATGATCAAGTGATTATCCTAGAAATACAAATTGAGCTTATGTGAGAAGAATGATAAAGAATGCATCAACATACATTGATTAAATCCTATTTATTTTTCGAATTGAATAACCCTTTTTATCAATTCGGGAGATCGTAGGAACATCTCCAAATAGGTTGATATCCAACCATAGATAAGAACAATCATGGCTGTGGCCATCAAGTTATTCTTAGCTATGAAGGTAGGTAATTATACCGATTACATATCACATATATGTAACTATCACTTTATGTTATCAACTAATTGAATGTTTGCATAAACATTGGGTTGTTAACTCATTAACAAGTATGCAACAATATACATAGCACCCAACTGCACCTCTCTTTACATCGACCTTGGTTGTGGCACAACAAATCGATGCTCCAAGCTTAAGGCTGACCCATTAATCATGAAATAGTTTTAATATGGTTGGAGCTCATTCAACCGTTTAGTCAGGCTTGGATGTGTCCAACAACCAAAACTAAGGATTGACCTCTGACTCCAACTATATTAATCATAAACTAATTCCATGGTTTGAACATGTCGAGGTTCAAGCCGGGCATGGATGTGTCCATCAACCCAAACGAGAAACAAAACTCCGGTTCTAACCATATTAATGGAAGGTGTTGGCCTTAATATTTTGTAAGGGGTTTTGGGTCTCATCCTTTTCTTTTAACCACATTCATGACATATAATTATGTCATGTTCTAACGATTTCCTTGATAAAGTATGTATGTGACTTAATTTATCAAGTCTCATTAATTGAATTAGGAACCGGATTTCCTAATTCTAATTTCATACTTTATTCAAGGAATTGTTTTGGGAAACAATTTCCTAAATTGTCATAATCAATTTCAAAAATAATATGTTTAAGACTTTGATTTCTCTAAATCAAATCTTATTAAATTAAGAGACTGATTCCGTTAATTCAACCACATATTATTTTCATGAAAATCTTATTTAAGGAAATGAACTCTATAGGAAACAATTTTCCTAATTAATTTTGGAGACAATAATATGTAAGAAATCAAATAAGAAAATTATCGTTTGAGAATCACCTCAAAAATTTCCAAGATTTGATCACATATTTTATTTATGGACTAATTAATTATAACAAATTATTTTCATTGGGTGGCTCCCCGAGGCTCGAATACCCAAAGAAAAGAAATTTGTCGTAAATCTAATTTGGCCCGCTCCCCGAGGCGTAGCCAAATTAAACTTGACAATTCTTGTTCAAAATAGGAAATTAAATTACAAGAACTAACTTTAATTTGGGTGGCTCCCCGAGGCACTCCCCAAATTAAAGAATTTTGTTAATAATTTAAAAACCAATTCGAATTTAATTGTCAATTAATGTTCCATAAATTTGTCTAGACTTTCTTGAAAGAAAGTGCACAAAATTGTGAGCTTTCCATAATAGGTTTTCAGAATAATTGTAAGTTTCTGGTACAAAGAAAACTTACATATTTCCAAAATTGGAAAATTTCCTAAAATAGGAAAATTCTAAAATGGGAAAGTTTTCAAAAATGGGATGTTTTCATGATTATCATAAAATTTCAGAAATAGGGATGTTTCAAGAGTTTGCGAAATTTCATAAGGATTTTCAAACTTTGAAATTCCTAAATCTAAAATTTACCATAATTGGAAAGTTTCCATAATTGAAAAATTTTCCAAAATTGAGATCATGACAAAGTTTTCCGCAAAACAATTATATAATTATGTCGACACCTAACCAGCTCTGATACCACTGTTGGGACCAGGTGCATGTTGATATGGATGCGGGTTTGTAATTTTAAAATTAATTACATGCAGCGGAAGGTTTAGCATAAATAATTTCCCAAATTATTTAACCACACATCTAAGCATGCAACCTTATATTGTGTAGACATGATCATACATTTAAAATTTTGCAGAAAGTAAACTAATTTACTTGTTACCTCGCGTAACTTGAAGGAAGGGACGAGATCCAACCGTAAGCGTCCCTTGGAAGCTCCGCCTCTATTTGCGTCCACGCCGAGTTTTCTTCGGGATGACTTCACAAAGCCACGAGTTTCGTGCCGATAAGAACTACTAGATTCTCCAAAGGCACGACAAGAATACCAAGAGAGAGATGGGAAGACTAACCACCAAATGAAGAACGGAATCAAGATTCCGGGAAGGAAGGAGTTGCGCCCGCTTCTTCTTCTTCTTACGGCAGCTGTTTGGTGGCCAAGGGTGGCTGAAGCTCACAACAGCAAGGGCCTCCTTTAGGGTCGACGGCACTAGAGAAGGGAGAGGGAGAGAAGGAGAGAGACAGAGGGCTTATTCCTAGATCTCCTAGATTAATTTCCAAGTCTTGCCTTGGTTCCTTTATATAGTGGTCTCTCAACCGCCAAGTCTCCTTTTTATGGAATAAATTTTCATAAGAAATTTATCATATAAATTTTTCTATGATTTATTGCATCATGCCAAGTTTTTTTATGATAATTTAATTTATGATAAAAACAACCATGTCTCCTTTTTTTTTCTTATGGAAAGAAATTTCTTTATATAAATTTCTTTATCATGGTAAATCAATCCATTATTGATTTTATAAAATAAAATAAACCAATTCATGGTTCATTTTAATTTCCATGAAAAATAAATTTCTTTATATAAATTTCTTTATCATGGTAAATCAATGCATTATTGATTTTATAAAATAAAATAAACCAATCCATGGTTCATTTTAATTTCCATGAAAAATAAACCAAACCTTGGTTTATTATAAAATTTATATCATCCATAATTTTATAAAACAAACCACACTTGGTTTATTTTATAAATTGAACCAAACAATTTGGTTCTCCCCTTTTGATGTGGCTGGCCAAACAAAGAGGGTGGGGACCCTCTTTGGCCGGCCAAACCCAAGCCAAGACCATATAAATTAAACTCATTTAATTCGTCCAATAAGTCTTCAAAAGACTTAACCATTTTATGCTTCCGATGCGTCTCTGAAAAATTTAGATTCGACTTATCTCTCTTGATCGAAAAATCCAATTTTCAACTCATTTTAAATCTCTCGGATTACTCGTAGTGCGTGTGACTAAATAGGCTTTCGATTTATGTTGGTCATCTATAATCAACCAATTATAGAACGATCATGAGTGACACCTAGTAGTACATCATGACCCCCAATTAATCGAAAGATCAACGGTTGACCTCAGAAATAATTCTGAAACCCTTCAGCAGCTATAATGAGTCGTGCCCATTCCCTTCACCATCTTATACCCACTTGGTTCAGGACACGGTCTATGTGTGTCAATCCCCACTAGGCTGACTACGTCACACCTAGCCCAAGCAATGTTTTTCTCGTCCTACGGATTCTAGTTACTCTCATGTATCTGAGAGATTCATACTCTGAACATGTGATGCTCTGGCCAGAGGCTTCGAGTAACAATCCGACGATAGGCCTTGGGTATACATCTCCTCGCAAGGAGTGGTGAATCCTTTGTAGGCTGTTCAAACATCTTCGGGCACTTCGGCTTATACCCAACCATCCTGGGTCCACACCTCCTTAGAGATGCTTGCTTAAGATGTCAAAGTATAAGTCTCCATGACCAAGATGACTTGAACACCGCAAGTCAAAGGAACATCGCACTTAAGCTGCAGTAAGAACTTCATTGACATATCTATATGTAGATTACCATATGAAGTTTTACAGCCAGTCACTCCAATGAACTAGTTCCCTTAACTAGCATTCATGTTTATCTCCGGACATCCCAATATCTTCAGCCAGTGAGAATCAGCTGATTAGAGAATAACCCATGCTAGTCTCAACAGAATTGATAGTGTCCGTATTTATCAATTCATCGACTAGGGACAATTTCAATACTTCACAATTGCACATGTAGAGATAATCACTAGTTGTGAATTCATCACAAATTCTCTCATGCTGTGAATTGTATTGCGGACATTCAGTAAATGAGTTTAAGATCTCAATTAAATACACGAACATGTATACTCAAATAGTGAATATTCATTTATTAAAGTAAATGATTACAATCATAAGGCGATTGCCTTAGGACACTTCTCTCATATAACTAACACATTTACCCCCCCCCCCCTCTCTAGCCATCCAAGTTCCAACAAAAAGATCAGCTACACTCGTCATTAAGACAAACGACCAATGATGTTAATATGTGGTGTTCTCTTAAGCGGGTCATGTTAAGTGTACCTCTAAACTCAAGGCACCCCTAAGAACAACATAGATATCCATCCCTTGGTCTATCTTGACCTTGTCATACTCAGCGTTGATCTAGATATATATGCCCCCTCTAGATATCTATTCAATCAAAGACTATTATCAGAATAATATAACTATTAATCTATGAGATTTTATCATTAATCATATACGTATAGAAAAGTAAATGAATAACGATAAATATTTGACTTTATTAAAATAATTATCCATATATACATAAAAGTGTCTTGGCACATAAGTGCACACATTAACAATCTCCCACTTGCAATATTGCCAAACACTATGGACTCAAAGTCCTAGGCTCCTCAGGTGGATCTCATGTTTCTATAGAGGTAAGACCTTTGTGAGTGTCTCTGTGATATTCTTGATGGTCGTGAATTCCAGGTCGCGCATGGGAAACCTCTCCATGTCCACAGATTAAAATTTTTTAATCCGAATGGAGACCTATTTCTCAAACGACCATTTTATCGTCATACTAACCGATTTGAGCGACACTTGAACAACCAAGTTGTTCTAGCGATCAATCTCATCCAACTGATTAGCTGTGGAATAGACGATGAGCGGATTGCCAGTTTTTATGTTTATCATCGAGGTCCAAAATAATTAATTATCATAGTTAATTAACAAATAATTAACATGCAATGATAATTAATTAATCACATGAAATAATAGAAATCAAATGAACCAAAGGAGAAGTTATACCTTCCCTTTTACCTCTCAATCTTCTATTGTATGACCCTCCCTTCTTGGACGTCATGTGGGCAACGATCTACCAAGAACCATAGTCACCAAGGCCTTCCAATACTACCTTCTTCACATGCGCTGAAACCCTAGGGCTAGGGTTACCGTCGGCGAGCCTTCTTCTCCTCGTCCCTTGTGCCGCCGGCCACTCCAAGAGCTCCAAGGTGCGCCGACCACAAGCTAACCGAGAAGGAGATGGAGAGGAAGATGAAGAAGTAGAAGAGGTCTCTTCTTCTTCCAACACAAACCCGTCAGCCCTCTCCTTATTCTTCCTCACCGCCAACACTGCAAGAAGGACCTCCTTGCCGCTGACCACCCTCTTGTCCTCTCCTTTGTTGTGCTCGCACAAGAGAGGGAGAAGAGAGGAAGAGAACCAGGAGAAGAACAAGTCTTCTCCTCTTCCCAATGGAAACCTTCTTCTTCCTATCAACCGGCGCCGCCCAAACCCTAGGAGAGAGGGAGAGGAAGAGAGAATAGGAGAGAGAGACCTAGGGTTTGTTGTGGGATGGATGCCTTGGTTTCATGACACCATGAGGTATTTATAGGACTACAATAGGGACTATGAGGAGGAGTTGGGTCTTGGCCATCTAATGGATCAAGGCCCGATCCATTAATGAAGACTCATTCCACTAAAGGATCCTCATTGAACTACCTCACCAACCCCCATATTTAAATATGGGCTCCACATGTTATGAGTGCATAAATCTCTCCGTGTTTAAGTTATCGAATGTCGTTGATTAATTTAAATTACTGACAATTTAATTAATTAACTTCTAACTCCTTGAGTAGTACCACTCAACCTTATTATCATGTTGGACCAAGTCCACCTGCAGGATTTAACATGATGAACCTTTTGAGCTCCTCAATGGGACATCATCAACCCGACTCACCAGGACACAGTTTTCTTCTATAATCAACGGCACACCATGTAAATAATATTATTTCCCAACTTACCGGACCTATCGATTTAACAGAATAAATCTCGCCCATTGGTAAATCAAAGAAATAAATATTAAGTACATATGCCCATTATTATATCGAAATTAAGAGAATGTACTCCATAATAACTGAGGTCTGATTCAATTATAAAGTTAGTATAAATTGAATCATCTCAATGTCGGTCCTACTCAATGCACACACAGTGCACTAGTGTAATTCTATGGTCAAGATAAACTAAAAAACAATCAAATTTAACCTTTCAAAATTCAAACTTAATTTAATTTAATTTTAATTTTTAAAAATTCAAACATAACTTAATTCAAATTTAATTTTTCAAAATTTCATCTTTACTCAATTTGTTAAAATTCAAATTTAATTTTTCACAACAATCATAATTAATAATTTCAAAATCTTCAAAATCAAATTTGATTTTTTAGATTAAAATTTAATTTTTCAAATCATTTTTATCTTAATTAATTATTCAAATAAAATTATTTTTAAAATTATCTTTACTTTTTGGACTCACAAATGGGTGGCTAAAAGTTCTGTACATAGGCTTATTCATTAAATGCCTTAGGTTCCTTTTTATTTACCTTAAAATTACTTAATTTAATTTTTTTTAATTTTTATAAATATTTTTACACAAAAAATTCTTTTGGAAAATCAATTGCATTTTCACATTGTAAAAAAATATTTTTTGCAAAAGTTATATTGGGTTTCACTTAAAATTTTTTTCACTTAGAAAAATATTTGTAGTCCGGACTCTAATATTTATATTTTTCTTTTCAAACTTAATTATTTTTTAAAATTCTTTTTGAAAATCATTTTAAACTTAAAATTTATCCTTTTCAGTTTTTTATATTTACATTTTTAAAGGAGAGAGAAAAAATAATTTTTTTTCAAAACTTAGTAATTTTAAAAAAAATATTTTGAAAATCTTTGCAAGTTTCCATCAAAAGCCATCTCCTAAGAAAAATATACAAAAATTTGTGGTGGAGCTTGCTTGAAAATTCTTTACTTTAAAAATTGTATTTTTTAAATTCTATGTTTTGTAAAATTTAAAAAAAATATTTTTTGGAAATGTTAGAAAATTCTTTCCTTAAAGCTATTTTTGACAAAATTAAAATATCAACTCACTCTCTCTTACTTTCAGAATCGTTGTCAACTTTTTAATACTTGAACTCAAATCGTATTTGGACTCAAATTAGTGAATTAAATTGATTCAGAAATTCTTGCTTAGTTGTTCCTATTTTACATAGCACTACTTATTTGCTTAACTTAAAATAGTTGTTTTATTTTATTTAGTTGCTTAACATAAAATGTGCTTTCAAAATTTCCTTAAAATCATTTATCTGCTTAAGTTAAAATATTTTTCAGAATTTACCTAGCATCATTTATTTTTTAAATTGAGTTAGTCTTATTTGCACCACTCAAATATTTTTCAAAATTTACTTATCATTTTTTTTCTTAATTAAAATTATTTTCAAATATTACTTAGCCCGAAGTACTGACTTCGAAATTGGATTAGACCTCGGATAATATTATGGAGTACGATCTCTTAATCTCGAAATAATGATGGATATATATTATTAATTATTGTTTCTTTGATTTACCAATGAGAGTGAACTATTCAGTTAGATCAATAAACCGGTAAGTAGGAAAATAATATTAATAATATGTTGCGCCCTTGATTATTGATGGAATCCATGTCCTGGTGAGTCGGGATGATGATGCCCCCTTGGTGAGCTCAAAAAGATCGTCATGTCAAATCTTGCAAGTGGACTATGGTCCGACATGATGAAAAGGTTGAGTGGTACTAATCAAGCATCAAGAGGATAATTAATTTAATTATCAATAAATTAAATTAATTATTGGGTATTCGATATCTTAAACTTGGGGAGATGGACGACTCATAATAACGTGGAGCCCATATGAAAATATGGGGGTTGGTGGGGAAGTACAATGGGATCCATTGGTGGAATGGATCACCATTAATGGATCGGGTTTGGATCCATTAGCGGGCCAAGAACGTACCAACTCCTCCTCATGGTCCCTATCTTAGCCCAATAAAACCCCATAGGAGTCATGATACAAGGTTGATTAATTACGAAATTAATCTCGGATTAATTAAGTTATTAATCCAGGATTAATTAAGGAATTAATCTCGGAGTAATTATGGAATTAATCTCAATTAAGTAAGGAATTGATCTCTGATTAATTAAGGAAATATTCTCTGGTTAATTATGGAATTAATCCATAATTAAATTGGAATATTTTCCAATTAATCCCCTATATATAACCCTCTCTCTCCCTTCTCTTTGAGGCTTAAGGAAAACCCCTAGGGTTAGGCTTCTTGCGCCGACGATAAAGGAGGAAGAAGGAGCTGCTCCATCTCTAGACACAGCTCCTAGGCCTTCTCCTCTTGACGTGAAGCCTCAACCAGACCTAGGGGAGCTCAGCGAAGGGAAGAGGAAGACCGAAGGTTGGCCGGCGGCGGGTATAAGCACCTTGCGGCGCCGGCGGCAAGAAGAAAGGAGAGATCACCTCTCCTCCTATCTTCCTCCCCGTTGTCTTCATCTTCTCTCACAGGCATCTCCTCCTCTGCGTGCGCAAGCAAGGTGCAAGGAGGAGAAGCTTCCGGCGGCTGGAAAACAAAGGCGTGATCCTTTGTTTGGCGCCGGCGATGAGGGAGAAGAAGTAGGGTTTTTCCGGTGGGGATTTTGGGAAGAAGAAGGACTTTGTTCAGCATTTTCTTCCCTTTCTTCATCTTCCAAGCTCCCTCTCAGAGCTTCCTCTCAGCCAGCCGTAGCTTGGAGCTCGAGGTGGTCGGCGGTGAGAGGAGGAGAAGCGAAAAGAGGAGGTTGCCGAAACCCTAGCTAGGGTTTTGCTACCAAAGAGGAAGAGGATTGAAGAAGGTGATTGAGGTACGCCTTGTAGACTCTGTGACTTAGTAGATCGTCGTCCACACGACGTCTGAGAGGGGAGGGACATATGGTAGAAGACTGCGAGGTAAACGGCGAGGTATAACTCTCCCGAGCTTCACTTTCCTTATGTTATGTTTTAATGGCGCCATCTTGTTTTGTCTCGTCATTTCATGCATGTTAGTTAATTATTTTGATTTGTCATCATAGATAATAATTAATTAACTGGACCCCAAAGATAAACACAAAAACTGACGATCCAAATCGTCGTCTTTTCCATGGTTAATTAATCCGAAAAGTTACAAGGCCTTAACATCGGTTTCGGCTAAGTTGTAGCTTAGATTAATTAACACGACGACGAGACGGTCATTAGAAGGACGGGTCTCTATTCTGATTAAATTTTTAATCCATAGTCATAGAGAGGTCCCTCAGATACGACCCCGTGGTTGTCTTGGAAACCGCCAAGCCATAACCAACAGAATAGCCCGTGGCGGGCATGTGGGATGAAAAAGTTGCCTGGCAAGATGTGATCCGTCAGAGCGACTCGCCTTTCAGAGCTCTCGTGACACTCTCGAGAAGAGGAGCCTCCAAGGACCCCCTGTGGTAAATACGCCTTGGAAGATCATATCAGAAAACCCCTCCCGGGATCACCCTGGGAAGTCGGGTCCCGAGACCACCTCGGGGAAGTAGAGCGCCTGCGATCGCTCGGGCCAGAAGACCCCGAGATCACCTCGGGGAAGCGGAGCCCACGCAACATTCGACCTCAAGTAACGATCCCCCCTTTTTTCTCAGATCAATGGATAAGCATCCCCACTAGCGCGGAGTCATCATGACCCTTAAATATTGCAACGGGTCTCACTTAATGGCAGCGTGGACTGTTTCAAAGACTATCCTGTAACCGACGAAGGGGGGGATGTGGCATAGATCATGGGACGCGCCAAGGTAGCCGCCGCAGGTATAAAAGGTAGTCCAACCCCTCCGGTAAAGGGGGAAGGCATTCTCTGCTACTCATACTTCTTTCTGCTTAATACATCTCCTCTCCCTTGAGGCACTTACTTGAGCGTCGGAGTGGCCTCCGCCGGACAACCTTCGGCGTGTTCCCCTAACGCTCGTGTTGATCTCGCATGGTGCAAAGTTCCTCCCCTCCCATCAGCATCCGCGTCGGCTGAACCTTGGTGACTGACCAACACTATCAAAGAAGCGCTTGAGCAGCACCAAGTCGAACAAGCGGCCTCGGAGCAAGGGGCTCCTGCGCGGGAAGAGATCCCTAGAGTCTCCATCTCGCACTCGCGGAAGTCCGTCACACCAGTGGGGCGACAGGACGAAGCAGCCCCATGTCCCCGAAACGACTCTCCCGGAGATATCGAGAAGGCCCACTCGGTAGCCTCCAGCTCGCAGAGGCATGAAGAAGGAGAAGGGAAAAGGGAGGAACCTAAGGTCTCCCATAAGGATCCTTCTACTCCCTTCTCATATGAGATTGTGGAAGACCCCATGCCGAAGCAGTTCCATGGGCCTGGGATTGCTGATTATGACGGGAAGATGAATCTGGAAGATCACGTCTGTAAGTTTGAGAATCCGACACTCCTGCACCAGTATACTGACGGTGTGAAGTGCCGGGTGTTCCTAAACACCCTGTCTGGAGCAGCCGAACGATAGTTCCAAAGGCTTCCACAAGGTTCTATCAATGCCTTCATCGAGTTTAGAACCGCCTTCCTCCACCACTTTGCCAGCACCCATCGCTATCAGACGACGGCTCTCAATCTATTCGCCCTCAAGCAGAAGCCGAAGGAGCCGCTTAAGGAGTACATCCAACGATTCAATAGGGTAGCACAAGATGTGCCCAGTGCAACATCGGAAATCCTTGTCAGTGTCTGCACCCAAGGGCTCGCGAAAGGAGATTTTTTCTGATCCCTGGTGAAGAAGCCCCCTGATAACTACCATTTTGCTAATCATTTTAGGCTCTCAAATCCATGTTTTGATCCACTTTTATATGCTTAATCTTGTATTTACATTAGGTTCCATGATATATGTCTAATTTAGCTTTTGAATTCAATTCTTTCTATATTCGAGGTATTTTGGCACTAAAATTTGAATCTAATTTTATAATCTTTGAAGGATCATAGACCTAGATTGGATTGGATCAAGTTGAGCCAGAATTGTACTAGGATCAAGACGATCAAGCATTGGATCAATATTGGTCGTCCGATCAAGGAGCAAGTAGATCTGAGCCATCTGTGAACTTATGATCAATCCGAGTTCAGGATAGTGCTAATCATGACCCCAGATCAAGATCTGAAAGTTTGGACCAAATCAGAGTCCATTTGACCGTCGGATCAAGTGTGGGGGAGTTTCAACTGTTCATTCAAAAGGGCAGAGAGATGTGAGCCATCCATTGCAGATCCGGTTGATCCCAGCTGAGGAGAGGCAGATCTGACCGTCGGATGGAGAACTGGAAACTTTGGTTCAGATCTGAGAAGAGCTGACCGTCGGATGAGGCCGGAACGATCACAGCCGTTGAAATTCAAATGGATTAGTTAAAATAGAATTCCCCTCTTCCAGCTCGCGTGGTCGCGATTCCAGTTCTATTTTTTTGTCATCGTCAGTTCATCGTTCTTCTCTGTTCTTGAGGCGACCACCTCAGATCAATTCATTTTCTAGTTTCCAAATCAAAGGAGCAATCCTTCGCGAGATTTGCAAATCCATTTTGTCGCTGAGAGGATATCGATTGAGGGTTTCGCCGGAGTCCGCTTTTCTGGTCAGATACTTCTTGTCAGCTGTTGTCAATCGATCGAACCTATCAAATGCGATTGGAGGGGTTCTCTGAGAGTCTCTGAAGGTTTCGAAGCCGATCGCAATCCAATCTGCTAAGGAGGAAGAGCTCGGGAAAGGAATTCAGTTGCGCACCAAGTTCATCGCAGATTGATCACGGGAGTTGATTTCTTATTTGATTTTTGAGATAGAGGGTCTCTAGCTCAACTCTTGTGTGACGGCAAGGGGGAATTCTCGGTGAAGAACTCGATCTGAAGTTTAGATTTCGATTTTGAACTCGTTTCTGTAATTGCTTTGTCTGTATCAGCTCACTTTCAGACACTGATCGGTCTGTTTGACCAATCTAGGCATCATCCGATCGGTCTGTCGACCGATCAGGCTTGCATCTGATCGGACTGCCGACCGATCAGGCAGGTCATAGTTTCTTAAATTCTATTTTCGTTAGTAAGACTTGTTCCGAATACAATTTCTGCAATTTAGGTTCTTATTTCAAGCTTCATTGTTCTTGTTATCAGCTTGTGCATTTTTAATTCCATAGTATCAAGTTGAAGTGTTAGTTCTCAATTAGTGTTAAGCTAGTTTCTTTGATTAGTGTTAAATAGGTTAAGTGTAATTTTTGCAACTCCCTAAGGCATACCTTATTTAGCTAAGTTCATTTTGTTACTGCTATTTCATTCCTATTTGCAACGCAAACCCCCATTCTAATCTGAAAACCCAAAAACATTTGATGACAAAAACTTTAAGCTTGAATCAAACATCCTAAACTAGTCCTTGGAAAAATACGACTTGAGGGCCCTATACTACATTTTATTTTGTGAGTTAGGGTTTTCAATTTATAAATATCTAAATTTGAGGCTCATTCGTGACACTTGATATGGGCAGTCATCACCCCCCATCAGCTTCGATGATCTGCTGGAGCGTTCTGTCAAACACGTAAACGTGGAGGAGGTACAATACGCCCGCCACAAGGAACCAGCTGAGGTCCTCCCTCCAATCGTTCCCCGGTCTGAAAGGAGGGAGCCCCAACTCCAACTCGAGGAAAAGACCTTCACCTCGGGAAGGACCAGTGGGCGGGTAGGCGAAGGCTGGTTGAGACGGTGGATACCAAGCAGCCGGAGCCATTGCCGAAGTACTGTGATTTTCATGACAACACAACACACTCCACCGAGGAGTGTCATGCCTTGAAGAAGCAATTTGGTGAGGAGGCAGACACGAATCCTCGGAGAAACTGGAATAAAGCGGGGTATCGCCGAAGGTCTCCACGGCGAAGCCTTTCTCCTCGCGACAACATGCCGGGGAAAACGAGACCTTGTTGGTGCAGGAAGCACCTAAGTCAAACCTGAGTTTTGATAATGGCAAAGGGTTCAGAAGTTAAGGTAGTAATGTGATCTAACAAGTCTACTAAGTGTGTAGGAAAAGTCCTAGGTACACTAGGCAAGAAGTCCTGGCAAAGGGCTGGGCAAGAAGTCCTGGTCAAGGACTAGGCAAGAAGACCTGACTGGAAGTTGGGCAAAAAATCCTGGTCGAGGACTGGGCAAGAAGTCCTGGCAAAGGGCTGGGTACCGAAGACCTGACCGGATGTTGGGCAAGAAGACCTGACCGGAAGTTGGGCACGAAGACCTGGTGAGGTGGATTGGGCAAAAGTCCAACCGCAGGAGCCAGTTGGCAAAAGGTAAACTCTCCTGAGAGGAGTAGGTGAGGACGCGTTCCCCGTCGAGGGAACAGTAGGCGTCGGTTCGACCTAGGGTTTCATTTAGGAGACCCAAAGTCAAAACCAAGACAGCTACGGCTGTAAATAATAGCTAACATATTTGCGTGTTGTGTTTTGGAACTAACCTTGGTAGCACGGAACGAAGGAATGTTGCTTCTGCAGCTCAGGCGCCCCAATGGAGTGGGGCGCCTCACTGGGGCTAGGCACCCGTATGGATACGGGCGCCCCAGTGTAAAGGCAAAAACCAAACCACTGTCGCGAAGCCTCTGGACCAAGGCAGCTCAGGCGCCCGTGAGGTCACGAGCGCCCCCATCAGCTCAGGTGCCCCAGTGAAGATGGATAAGCGCTGACCGAGCCTGCGGATAAGAGATCGCGCAGGGAAGGCCACGTGTAGGCGCCCCCATCGACACAAGCGCCCCCATGGGTGCTATAAAAGGGGGTTCACCCCCAAGGCTTCAACACACATCGCTTTCAACGCTCCAAGACTTTTCGTTCAAGCACTACGCTCCGACCAGCTTCGACTTCGAGATTCCAGGGCCGACGACGACCCTCTGCTCCGAAATTCGATCCACCTCGGGCGTCGGTAACGAAAAGTGTTGTAAAGTTCATTTTCAGTTCTATTTCTGTACTCAATTTGTAAAACCTTATTACGACTATAGAATTGCCCAAAGTAAACGGTCAAGGACCGTGGGCCTTGGAGTAGGAGCCGACCGCGACTCCGAACCAAGTAAAATCGACTTGTGTTCGCGTGTGTTCTATTATTTTCCGCTGCGTAACTGCTCTGTTTTTATCCGAAAATTATTATCGATATTCACCCCCCCTCTATCGATTTCTCCGATCCAACAAGTGGTATTAGAGCGGGTGGCTCAAATTTGGTGCAACCACCAATTTGAGAGTTTTTTTTCAGATTTACGAAATTATTTTAATTTTTTTCTTTTTTTGAATCTTTCTCGTTAATTGAGGTTAGTGCAACACCACTCGATCGTCTTTTCATTTCTATCAATTTTCTTCCGCACTACTAATCCAAGACTAAGTCTTGGAACAAGTTTTCTTTGTGTTTATTTCTTTTCAGAAAATATTATGGCCATGCAAGAGGGATTTAGCACAACCAGACCACCGCTTTTCAGTGGAGAAGACTTCTCCTACTGGAAAAGCAGGATGGAAGTCCACCTGAAAACTCAGGTGGCCATGTGGATAATTATCCAATCTGGCCTAGAGATCCCAAAGAATGCAGAAGGAGTGGCACAACACTACTCTGAATGGGACGCCTCATTAAAAAAGAAGATCGAGGTTGATGCAAAGGCAACCCAGACGTTGCAATGTGGATTGACCAAGGAAGAGTTGAACTGGGTGGGACCTTTCAACAGTGCCAAAGAACTTTGGAGCAAACTGATTGAATTGCATGAAGGCACCTCCGACACCAGAATTAGCAAAAGGGATCTGTTGTTGAACAGACTCTACATAATAAAAATGAACGAAGGCGAATCAGCAGCACAGCTCCACGCCAGAATCCAGGAGCTAATGAACGAGCTGCATACAATAGGTCACAAGGTAGAGAACCGTGACCTAATCAGGTATACCCTAAACGTATTCCCAAGGAACGCACTATGGGCATCTATGGTAGATGCTTACAAGGTTTCCAGGGACCTTTCAAAAATTAAATTAGATGAACTTTTTTCAGAATTAGAATTGCATGAACAGTCTAACTCCACAATGGTCGAGAAAGGTATTCCCTTTATTGCAGGTAAATCCCAAGGAAAAATCACCAAGAAGAAGTCTCAACCAGCACTCGAGTCTGACTCAGACTCAGACTCAGAAGATAGTGAAGGAGATCGACCCAAGTTGGTTCGGCTGGCTCGGGACTACTACAAGGAGCTGAAGCATCAAACCAACAAAAAGAAAGCAAGCCGACGAAAGGAAGATCCAGCCGAACCTTCAACATCGTCAAAAGGCAAAACAAATGTCACCTGCTATGAATGCAACAAGAAGTGACATTACAAATCGGAGTGCCCCAATCTGAAGGAAGCAAAGAAGACACGAAGAAAGAAGGCTCTACAACCCACTTGGGATGAATCTTCCTCCGAAGAAGAAGAAGAGACCTCGCAATCAAATCTTCTCGCTTTAATCGCTTCGTAAGACATCGACACCGGATCGGAATCGGAGCCAGACGACGAAAGGCTCACAATCTCGGAGAACGGCCAAATAACGGTAAGAGATTATTTCGAAATTGAATTATCTAAATTAATTGCTTATCTATCTAGTAACTTGGCGAAAGCCAAAATTCGAGTCGAGTCCCTCCGACAAGAAGTAAAACTCCTGAAAGAGGGAGCTGACTCTAGATCTTTGACTGAGAAGGTTCAAGAAGGAAACTCTACTCAAGTTGAAAAGCTTGAGAAAGAGAACTCCTCCTTGAAAACTCAAGTCAAGGACCTTAGAGCAGCCTTAGAACGATTCACTTCGGGTTCCAAGGGTCTTGACATGATCCTTGGAAAACAGAAGTCCGTTCTTAACCGATCTGTATTAGAGTATCGAACCAAGTGTAGACAAAGGTCTTATTATGCTGTACTGAACCAACCTAGAGCCAAAGTTCAAGCATGGGTCCCCAAGCTTTGCTTGAACAACCAAGCTGGACCAAACCAGTATTGGATCCCCTAGGACAAGATTCACATCTTGTCTAATCATTATCGAGGCTATAGTCCAGGGGAAGCCAATTTAAAAATAATTTTCATAATTAGATAAGTCTTTGTTAATTTTTATTGCATGCTTATGGTTTTATTTTTTATTGCATGATTATTTGTTTATTTCCTTCTGCAAATCATTATGCTTAGACCTAGGACTGGTTAGACTAAGGATAAATGACTTAATTGAAATTTGAATAACCTAGTATTGGGTGGAGATGAGATGATAGTTCGTTAGGGAAACCATTATGATGGAACTAGCCGAAGCTACCGATCCAAGACTCAAGCTAGTTAGACCAAAATCTTTCAAGAAGTAACTTGAAGATGAATTTTCTATAAAAGGTTTTGTCAAGGAAAGGGTTGATGATCCAATAAGGCTACGGCCAAAGAAGGCCTAGTGTCTCGCCAAAACCTGGAAGCCAATTATAGAAGATCAAATTCACTTTACTATTGTCAGATTTGAATCTAACACAAATTTCAACTAATCATAGATTCAATACAATTTTGCAAAATAGATTTAAACATAATAAACATTTTCAAAATTAATTTAACCTTTCAAATTTTAACCATGCTTTTTCAAATTAAAATGTTTTTAACCCATCTCACAAAACTTATAAGGTTAACATGTTTGATCACATTGAACTGGGTGAGATGTCTAGGATCTGATAGTATTTTAAACTCGAATTATTGTCAAAATGTGTTCAAAATCAACTCTAATTGTATGTCAGTTTGAATATAAGCTTGATTGGTTGAGTCAACTGAGTCAAACCTAGTCAACACAGTCAATCGTGGTCAATAGTCAAACTGGTCAATAGTCAAACCTTGGTCAACACTAGCGCCCGTGACCTGTCGGGCGCCTCAGACTTAGTCTTCAACCAAGGCAGCTAAATCTGTCAACCCCTACACACCTGACCCGGGCGCCTATAGCTTTATCTTCATCCAAGATGGTCAGATCTGCCAAAAGCTGCTGACCACCGATACGGGCGCCCGTGACCTTACGGGCTCCCCAATGAACAAGGGTGCCCGGCCCTTCACGGGCGCCCGATAACCTTATATAAGGCCAGCAATTCCACTTCATTCCCACAAAAAACGAATTTCTTCTCCATTCCTTCTCCTTCCAAGGCACCAAAAAGCTCCGCTCGTGTCCTCCAACGCCCTACTTCGAAAATGCCGCCCCAGTATCAATTTTATTAGGCATTTTAAAGTAAATTCTTTTTATTATCTCGCTTATTAAATGCATAATTTTTCCTTTACATATTTAGAAAACGTCGCGTCACTCAACCTAACCCTGTGGCCGAACCTAGCCCCGACCCAAGGTTCCCCAACTTGGAATTGTTTAACAAATTTACCCAAACTACCTACAAGCATATAAAGACTAGCTTCCTAAATAGGCAATTCTTTACCCAATCTTGCCCCTTAGCTATGGATGCGATCAACTTCTATCAACTAGACCATCTCGTCTTCTGCACACATCCAGTAAATTCGACATTGTGTGCCAAATTTTACAATAACCTAGTCAAAATTGATGATTTTCTCTACTCTACCACCATACAAGGCACTCCTCTTACTATTTCTCCAACTTTGTTTAATCAATTTCTCAGACTACGACAGTCACAATCAACCTTTTGTTGCTCTCTACAGAGTTATAGTTCATTGTGTTCTCCCACTCACCACCCGAGATGTCGCGACCATGCGACCTTTTCACACTTTTCTACTCTACGCCATGATCCATTAGTTAGATATAGACATAGGCCTCCACATATTCCACACCATCATTTACGCATCGAGCGTATCTACTCATAATCGAGTATGAACGCCCTACTGTCATATTATCACCGCCCTCCTTCACCACCATGGTCGCGACATCACTGCTGGGGAGATCATCTCGATGACTGAGTTTGATGAAATCAGATTTAGAAACTTCTCTTTAGCGGGGATAGATGTTTCGGCCACCGGGGTCCTATCATGGAGATGAGAGAGGGCTCGACGGCAGGATGACTCTGACGAGGAGGTGGAGGTAAACGTGACGATATTGCAGCCGAGATCAACGCGCACTTACAGAGCCTCCTCCACTGACCACTGACCAGCGCATCACACTGTTGCAGACGGAGATGCACAGCCTCAGGGAGGAGATGGAGGCCCGTCACGCCGAGTATATGGAGGCCCGACAGAATGAACACAATGTGAACGAGGGCTACCACACAGAATACTTGGACATTTTTCATGTCGAACATCAGGCAAACGAGGCCCATCACATTGAGCACATGGACACCCTCCGAGCCAATCGAGAGACAAACGACGCATGATACAATGAAATGATGTCCTTGTTTCGGTCTTGGCAGCCTGGCTCATTTGACCCTCCTGGCCCTTCTTCATAGATCAGAGTGACTTTTTCAGCTATCTTATTGTATCGTTGACTATTTGACAGTCCATACTGAGTAGGGTTGACTTGTACTTGACTATTGTTTGACTTTGCTGGTCCTCCTATTGACCAGTTGACTCTTATGCATCTATCATATTTACTTGCTAGCTACTTGTTTGATAAGTGATTAGTCTTATGCAATTTTACTTCAACTACTCAGTCATGCACTTAATAATTGAGGGTTATGTTTAGTAGAATAGGACTGCTCTACATTTTTTAAATCGTTTTATTTCTTATCTGTTAATTAAAGTTTTGAGAAAAAACATTTTTGTTATTTTAAAATTTAAAATGATTTTCCGACTTAGTTGTTTTTCAAAACTTACCTCCTTCAAAACTAGGGCTTTTCGCAAATGGACTTAGCTTAGGCCCTAACCCTAGAACTACATGCACCTATAGATCTAGAAGCCAGCATCTCACAAGCAGCTTAGGGTACTTTTGATTGATAACCTAGACTGGGTTGAGATGCTTAGGTCTATGCCTTGATTCAAGATGCTTTAAGTCAGTGCATCTGCAGTAATTGGGGCAATAAATACCAATTGAACAGCAATCAGGTTAAGTGTCAAGCTTAGAAAATCTAACTTGAACAGATCACTTAACTTGACTAACCCTAGTGAAAGCCACTATTTATGACAGTTAGTAAGTAGCCAACTGGGTTAGACAGGACCCGAAAAAGAATGATTTAATTTGGTTTGGTTCAGTTTATGCTTATTAGAGTTGGTTCAATACAGAACTTTACTTTCTTTTGCTCTAATTTTATTTTTTGCTATAATTAGTTTTTTTTATATATGGCAAAGGGGGAGAGAAATGAAAGGAGAAAAGAAAGAAAGGAGAAATTTTTTTTAAAAAAAATTCTCAAAACTCCTTTTATCTCTTTTTCAAAAAGTAAAGTAAATAACGAAAATACTTAAAAGTTTTTTAAAATCTAAAGCATTTCAAAAATGAAATTAATGAAATTTTTCTAAGCATGGAAAATCTTTTGGAAAATTTTCTAAGTGTTTAAACTTAAAAATCTTTTTGAAAATTTTCTAAGTGTTTAAACTTAAAAATCTCTTGAAAATTTTCTAAGTGTTTAACTTAAAAATCTCTTGAAAATTTTCTAAGTGTTTAAACGTAAAACTCTTTTGGAAAATTTTCTAAGTATTTAACTTGAAAATCTTTTTGAAAATTTTTTAAGTGTTTAACTTGAAAATCTTTTGAAAATTTTCTAAGTGGTTTACTTGAAAAATCTTTTGGAAAATATTTTTTTAGTTTCTCTAAGAATAGTCAAGGACTTAGAAGTTTTTCAAAAACCCCACATATCTTTGAAAAACTCAGGGGAAGAATTTTCACTTCAGGGGGAGGAAACTAAATATTTTTCAATTCGTTGCTTATTGTATGTTTTTAACTTAACATTTTGAATCGTGTTGCCATAAATCAAAAAGGGGGAGATTGTTGGTGCAGGAAGCACTTAAGTCAAACCTGGATTTTGATAATGGGAAAAGGTTCAGAAGTTAAGGTAGTAATGTGATCTAACAAGTCTACTAAGTGTGCAGGGAAAGTCCTAGGTACACTAGGCAAGAAGTCCTGGCAAAGGGCTGGGCAAGAAGTCCTGGTCAAGGACTGGGCAAAAAGACCTGACCGGAAGTTGGGCAAAGAAGTCCTGGTCGAGGACTGGGCAAGAAGTCCTGGCAAAGGGCTGGACACCGAAGACCTGATCGGATGTTGGGCAAGAAGACCTGACCGGAAGTTGGGCACGAAGGCCTGGTCAAGTCGATTGGGCAAAAGTCCAACCGCAGGAGCTGGTTGGCAAAAGGTAAACTCTCCTGAGAGGAGTAGGTGAGGACGCGTTCCCCGTCGAGGGAACAGTAGGCGTCGTTTCGACCTAGGGTTCCATTTAGGAGACCCAAAGTCAGAACCAAGACAGCTAAGGCTATAAATAATAGCTAACATATTTGCGTGTTGTGTTTTGGAACTAACCTTGGTAGCAGGGAACGAAGGAATGTTGCTTCTGCAGCTCAGGCGCCCCAATGGAGTGGGGCGCCTCACTGGGGCTAGGCACCCGTATGGATACAGGCGCCCCAGTGTAAAGGGAAAAACCAAACCACTGCCGCGAAGCCTCTGGACCAAGGCAGCTCAGGCGCCCGTGAGGTCACGGGCTCCCCCATCAGCTCAGGCGCCCCAGTGAAGATGGATAAGCGCTAACCGAGCCTGCGGATAAGAGATCGCGCAGGGAAGGCCATGTGTAGGCGCCCCCATCAACACAGGCGCCGCCATGGGTGCTATAAAAGGGGGTTCACCCCCAAGGCTTCAACACACATCGATCTCAACGCTCCAAGACTTTTCATTCAAGCGCTACGCTCCGACCAGCTTCGACTTCGAGATTCCATCGCCGACGACGACCCTCCGCTCTGAAATTTGATCCACCCCGGGCGTCGGTAACGAAAAGTGTTGTAAAGTTCATTTTCAGTTCTATTTCTGTACTCAATTTGTAAAACCTTTTTACGACTATAGAATTTCCCAAAGTAAACGGTCAAGGACCATGGGCCTTGGAGTAAGAGCCGACCGCGACTTCGAACCAAGTAAAACCAGCTTGTTTTCGCGTGTGTTTTATTATTTTCCGCTGCGTAACTGCTCTGTTTTTATCCGAAAATTTATTATCGATATTCACCCCCCCCCCCTCTATCGATTTCTCTGATCCAACAGACCTGACATCGGTCTCGGTCATGGTCGCGAGGAAGGAGTCGGGGGCATACACCCCGAAGATCCCTCTCCTTAGTAAGAGATCTCCAAAAGGGCAAGACCCCTATGCGAGGCCCGCCCTCGGGACATGTTGGAGTAACCTCCGGGGGACCCACCGGAGGAGATTCCCACCGGGCAAGAAAGTCTCATACACGGCGACTGGAATACTACTCCATTGGGACAAGCCAGAGCTAGGAGCACGACCCTACAATTTCTTTCGGTCCAGCAGACCTGGAAGAGGTGGAAGCTCTCCATGAAGATGTCACAGTAATCCTAGCCCACATCGCCAACTACGAGGTCAAGCGCATCTTAGTGGACACAGAAAGTTCCGTGAACATCCTGTAAAAGGTAGCTCTGGACCAGATGTAGACCGACAAGGATGAGCTACTCCCAGTCTCGACCCCACTGTTCGGCTTCATGGGGTATCGAATACAGTCGATAGGGCAAATCACCCTATTGCTCTCATGGGTAGCGATGTGCTGGAGAGAACTAGGAGGACGCCTTTCTTTATTGTGGATGCTCTCTCCTCCAACAACGCCATCCTAGGCCGCCCGACACTTAGTGTCTTCCAGGCGATGATCTCTGTCTGTCACCAGAAGATAAAATTCCCCGTAGGTGACCAAGTGGTTGAAGTCAACGGAGACCAGCTGGTGTCACGGTGATGCTACAGCGGGCAAGTAAGGTCAGAATCCCGGAAGAACCCAAGGAACTTCAGAAGGCAAGCTGGCGAAGGCAGTCATGGACAGGGGGAGAGGGCCAAAAGGCTCGAGCGGCCCGGGCAAGCCAACTATCTCTGACCCTTCCGGTCCCGGTAAGGTTTACCTTGCATATTGTGTACCCACCTGTGTATTTTTGCTGCCTTGCAGCGAACCCAAGTAAAAAAGGAAGGTGCCCTCTCCAAAATACCAATGTACCACCGAAGAATCAAAAATCCTAATGCCTCACGGTGTTGTGGATGCCCGGGGTACTTAGGCTTGGTCTGGGTGTTACGAACTCCCAACCAAGAATCAAAATCCCTAATGCCTCGCGGTGCTGCGGATGCCTAGGGTACTTAGGCTTGGTCTGGGTGCTACGTACTCCCAACCAAGAATCAAAAACCCTAATTCCTCGCGGTGCTGTTGATGCGCAGGCTACTTAGGCTTGGTCTGGGTTCTACGGACACCCAACCAAGAATCAAAAACCCTAATGCCTCGCGGTGTTGCGGATGCCCGAGGTATTAAGCTTGGTCTGGGTGCTACGGAATCCCAACCAATAATCAAAAACCCTAATGCCTCACGGTGCTATGGATGCCCAGGGTACTTAGGCTAGGTCTGGGTGCTACGGACTCCCAACTAAGAATAAAAACCCTAATGCCTTGCGGTGTTGTAGATGCCCGGGGTACTTAGGCTTGGTCTGGGTGATACAGATTCCCAACCAAGAATCAAAAACCTTAATGCCTCGCGGTGCTGCGGATGCCCGAGGTAATTAGGCTTGGTCTGGGTGTACGGACTGCAACCAAGAATCAAAAACCCTAATGCCTCGCGGTGCTGTGGATGCCCGGGGTACTTAAGCTTGGTCTGGGTGCTACGTACTCCCAACCAAGAATCCAAAACCCTAATGCCTTGCGGTGTTGTGGATACCCGGGGTATATAGGCTTGATCTGGGTACTACGGACTCCCAACCAAGAATCAAGAATCCTAATGCCTCGCGGTGCTGCGGATGCCCAGGGTACTTAGGCTTGGTCTGGGTGCTACGGACTCCCAACCAAGAATCAAAAAACCTAATACGTCGCGGTGCTTCGGATGCCCAGGATACATAGGCTTGGTATGGGCATTACGGACTCCCAACAAAGAATCAAAAACCCTAATGCCTCGCGGTGCTGCGGATGCCCGTGGTACATAGTCTTGGTCTGGGTGCTACGGACTCCCAACCAAGAATCTAATACCCTTATGCCTCGCGGTGCTGCGGATGCCCGGGGTACATTGGCTTGGTTTGGGTGCTACGGACTCCCAACCAAGAATCAAAAACCCTAATGCTCACGGTGCTGCGAATTCCCGCAGAACTTAGGCTTGGTCTGGGTGCTACGAACTCCCAACCAAGAATCACAAACCTTAATGCCTCGCAGTGCTGCGGATGCCCTGGGTACTTAGGCTTGGTATCGGTGCTATGGACTCCCAACCTAGAATCAAAAACCCTAATGTCTCGCGGTGCTGGGGATGCCCGGGGTACTTAGGCTTGGTCTGGGTGCTACGGACGCCCAACCAAGGATCAAAAACCCTAATGCCTCGTGGTGCTGCGGATGCTCGGGGTACTTAGGCTTGGAGTGGGTGCTACGGATTCTCAACCAGGGATCACAAACCCTAATGTCTCGCGGTGCTGCGGATGCCCGAGGTACTTATGCTTGGTCTGGGTGCTACGGACGCCCATCCAAGGATCAAAAACCCTAATACCTCGCGGTGTTGTGGATATCCGGGGTACTTATGCTTTGTCGAGACTATATAGGCACCTGACCAAGTAACTGAGACCTGAGGCCTCGGGGGGTTGCGAGTGCCCAGGACACAGTGTGCCCGGGACATAGTGTGTTGCGGTAGTAAAGGTTGACATGATCTCCGGGGGACCCACCGGAGGAGATTCCCACTGGGCAAGGAAGTCTCATACACGACGACTGGAAAACTACTCCATTGGGATGAGCCAGAGCGAGGAGCACGACCCTAGAATTTCTTTCGGTCTAGTAGACCTGGATGAGGTGGAAGTTCCCCATGAAGATGCCATAGTAATCCTAGCCCGCATCGCCAACTACGACGTTAAGCGCATCTTCATGGACACAGAATGTTCCGTGAACATCCTATAAAAGGCGGCTCTGGACCATATGTAGATCGATGAGGATGAGCGACTCCTAGTCTCGACCCCACTGTTCGGCTTCACGGGTATCGAGTACAGCTGATAGGGTAAATCACCCTATCGCTAGCATGGGTAGCGATGTGCTGGAGAGGACTAGGAGGATGCTTTCTTGATTGTGAATGCTCTCTCCTCCTACAACGCTATCCTGGGTCGTCCGACGCTCAGTGTCTTCTAGGCGGTGATCTCTGTCTGTCACCAGAAGATAAAATTCTCCGTAGGCGACCGAGTGGTTGAAGTCAATGGAGACCAGCTGCTGTCACGGCGATGCTACAGCGGGGAAGTAAGGTCAGAATCCCGGATGAACCCAAGGGCTTTAGATGCCTAGCTGGCGGAGGCGGTCATGCACAGGGGAGAGGGACAAAAGGCTCGAGAGGCCCGGGCAGGCCAACTATCTCTGACCCTTCCGATCCCGATAAGGTTTACCTTGCATATTGTGTACCCACCTGTGTATTTTTGCTGCCTTGCAGCGAACCCAAGTGATAAAGGAAGGTGCCCTCTCCAAAATACCAATGTACCACCGAAGAATCAAAAACCCTAATGCCTCGCGATGCTGCGGAAGCCCGGGGTACTTAGGCTTAGTTGGGTGCTACAGACTCCCAACCAAGAATCAAAATCCCTAATGCCTCGTGGTGCTGCGGATGCCCGGGTTGCTTGGGCTTGGTCTGGGTGCTATGTACTCCCAACCAAGAATCAAAAATCCTAATGCCTTGCGGTGCTGCAGATGCCCAGGGTACTTAGGCTTGGTCTGGGTGTTACGGACTCCCAACCAAGAATCAAAAATCCTAATGCCTCGCGGTGCTACGGATGCCCAGGGTACTTTGGCTTGGTCTGGGTGCTACAGACTCCCAACCAAGAATCAAAAACCCTAGTACGTCGCGGTGCTTCGGATGCCCAGGGTACTTAGGCTTGGTCTGGGTGTTACGGACTCCCAACAAAGAATCAAAAATCCTAATACCTCGCGGTGCTGCGGACGCCCGAGGTACATAGGCTTGGTCTTGGTACTACGGACTCCCAACCAAGAATCTAATACCCTAATGCCTCCCGGTGCTGCGGATGCCCGGGGTATATTGGCTTGGTCTGGGTGCTACGGACTCCCAACCAAGAATAAAAAACCCTAATGACTCACGGTGCTGCGAATTCCCGGGGTACTTAGGTTTGGTCTGGGTGCTACAGACTCCCAACCAAGAATCAAAAACCCTATTGCCTTCTAGTGTTACGGATGCCCGGGGTACATAGGCTTGGTCTGGGTGCTACGGACTCCCAACCAAGAATCACAAACCCTAATGCCTCGCAGTGCTGCAGATGCCCTGGGTACTTAGGCTTGGTCTGGGTGCTTTGGATTCCCAACCAAGAATCAATAACCCTAATGCCTCGCGGTGCTACGGATGCCCGGGCTACTTAGGCTTGGTTTGGGTGCTACGGACGCCAAACCAAGGATTAAAAACCCTAATGCCTGTGGTGCTGCGGATGCTCGGGGTACTTAGGCTTGGTGTGGGTGCTACGGATTCCCAACCAAGAATCAAAAACCCTAATGTCTCGTGGTGCTGCAGATGCCCGGGGTACTTATGCTTTGTCTGGGTGCTACGGACGCCCAACCAAGGATCAAAAATCCTAATACCTCGCGGTGCTGTGGATGCCCAGGGTACTTATGCTTTGTCGGGACTATACAGGCACTTGACCGAGTAACTGAGACCCTAAGGCCTCGGGGGGCTGCGGGTGCCCGGGACACAGTGTTCCTAGGACATAGTGTGCTGCGGTAGTAAAGGTTGACATTATCTCCGGGGGACCCACCGGAGGAGATTCCCACCGGGCAAGGAAGTCTCATACACGGCGACTGGAAAACTACTCAATTGGGACGAGTCAGAGCCAGGAGCATGACCCTACAATTTCATTCGGTCCAGCAGACCTGGATGAGGTGAAAGCTCCCCATGAAGATGTCATAGTAATCCTAGCCCGCATCGCCAACTACGAGATTAAGCGCATCTTCGTGGACCCCTGTTCCGTGTGAAAGGCGGCTTTGGACCAGATGTAGATCGACAAGGATGAGCTACTCCTAGTCTCGACCCCACTGTTCGGTTTCACGGGGTATCGAGTACAGCCGATAGGGCAAAGCACCCTATCGCTCTCATTGGGTAGCGATGTGCTGGAGAGGACTAGGAGGACGCCTTTCTTGATTGTGGACGCTCTCTCCTCCTACAATGCCATCCAGGGTCGCCCGACGCTCAGTGTCTTCCAGACGGTGATCTCTGTCTGTCACCAGAAGATAAAATTTCCCGTAGGCGATCGAGTGGTTGAAGTCAATGGAGACCAGTTGGTGTCACGGCAATGCTATAGTGGGAAAGTAAGGTCAGAATCCCGGAAGATCCCTAGGGCTTCAGAAGGCTAGCTGGCGGAGGCAGTCATGCACAGGGGGAGAGGGACAAAAGGTTCAAGAGGCCCGGGCAGACCAACTATCTATGAGCCTTCCGGTCCCGGTAAGGTTTACCATGCATATTGTGTACCCACCTGTGTATTTTTGCTGCCTTGTAGCGAACCCAAGTAATAAAGGAAGGTGCCCTCTCCAAAATACCAATGTACCACCAAAGAATCAAAAAACCTAATACCTCGCGGTGCTGCGGATGCCCGGGGTACTTAAGCTTGGTATGGGAGCTACGGACTCCTAACCAAGAATCAAAAACCCTAATGCCTCACGGTGTTGCGGATGGCCGGGGTACTTAGGCTTGGTCTGGGTGCTACGGACTCCCAACCAAGAATCAAAAACCCTAATGCCTCACGGTGCTATGGATGCCCAGGGTACTTAGGCTAGGTCTGGGTGCTACGGACTCCCAACCAAGAATCAAAAACCCTAATGTCTTGCGGTGTTGTAGATGCCCGGGGTACTTAGGCTTGGTCTAGGTGCTAAGACTCCCAACCAAGAATCAAAAACCTTAATGTCTTGCGGTGCTGCAGATGCCCGGGGCACTTAGGCTTGGTCTGGGTGCTACGGATTCCTAACCAAGAATCAAAAACCCTAATGCCTCACGATGCTGTGGATGCCCGGGGTACTTCGGCTTGGTCTGGGTGCTACAGACTCCCAACCAAGATTCCAAAACCCTAATGCCTTGCGGTGCGGCGGATCCCCGGGGTACTTAGGCTTGATCTGGGTGCTACGGACTCCCTACCAAGAATCAAAAATCCTAATGCCTCGCGGTGCTGTGGATGCCTAGGGTACTTAGGCTTGGTCTGGGTGCTACGGACTCCCAACCAAGAATCAAAAACCCTAATGCGTCGTGATGCTTCAGATGCCCAGGGTACATAGGCTTAGTCTTTGTGTTACGGACTCCCAACAAAGAATCAAAAACTCTAATGCTTGTGGTGTTGCGGATGCCCGAGGTATATAGACTTGGTCTGGGTGCTACGGACTCCCATCCAAGAATCTAATACCCTAATGCCTCGCAGTGCTGCAGATGCCCGGGGTACATTGGCTTGGTCTAGGTGCTACGGACTCCTAACCAAGCATCAAAAACCCTAATGTCTCACGATGCTGCGAATTCCCGGGGTGCTTAGGCTTGGTCTGGGTGCTACGGACTCCCAACCAAGAATCAAAAACCCTAATGCCTTCCGGTGCTGCGGATGTCCGGGGTACTTAGGCTTGGTATGGGTGCTACGGACTCCCAACCAAGAATCACAACCCCTAATGTCTCGCAGTGCTGCGGATGCCTGGGTACTTAGGCTTGGTCTGAGTGCTATGGACTCCCAACCAAGAATCATTAACCCTAATGTCTCGCGGTGCTGCGGATGCCCGGGGTACTTAGGCTTGGTCTGGGTGCTACGGACGCCCAACCAAGGATCAAAAACCCTAATATCTCGTGATGCATCGATATGCTCAGGGTACTTAGGCTTGGTGTGGGTGCTACGGATTCCCAACCAAGGATCAGAAACCCTAATGTCTCGCTGTGCTGCGGATGCTCGGGGTACTTATGCTTGGTCTGGGTGCTACGGACGCCCAACCAAGGATCAAAAAAGCTAATACCTCGCGGTGCTGTGGATGCTCTGGGTACTTATGCTTTGTTGGGACTATACATGCACCTGACCAAGTAACTGAGACCCTGAGGCCTCGGGCGGCTGCGAGTGCCCGGGACACAGTGTGCTGCGGAAGTAAAGGTTGACATGATCTACCCAACAAAAGGGGAACAAGCGAGACACCAAAATATTAATACAAGACAAGCTTAGGCACATCAAAGGTACTAAATAGTTTCCTTCATTTATATGGGAAATACATTGATACCAACATCTCATAGAAACACCAAGATACAATCGGATGGTCAGGTATAGGAAATCACTCCTCTACTCAAGTTTTTCACCATCACATCATAATTCCCGCGTAGTCGCGTGGCTCAAAATCGTATTCGAATAGTCGGCGAGCTAGGATCCACGCGTGTTATGGTCAAAATCCTTGAATCCTCGACCATAGTGGAGACCTCTTGGTCCTTTATCCGCGTATCCATTAACAGATAAGGACACCTGAGGTAACACATGGGTGTAACAATCCCATCTGAAGACCCCGACTACCTCTTCCCACAAAGATGCACCCAACAACAAGGATGACTACCACATTCAAAAGGAAGAGGGGGGGCAGCAGATACAACTCCCCTCGGGTGATGGTACTGCACCATCCCCCGCCAACCTCATCCGATGCCCAAAACTCGGAGAAACGAGCAGTTTGGAAGGGGATGGCGTTTGAGGCGGATAGGGGACGAACCGCCCGGGGAGGGGTAGAAGATAAACCATCAGGAGATGTCATCTCCGCTATGCTCCCCGGCGGAGCACATGATATCTCTTCTGGACTCCTCGGCCAATCCCGGAGTCCCACCTCTGCCAGGATCTTCAGCGAGACCCCAGACATCATCTCCGCTATGCTTCCTGGCAAACAGGATGAGGCAGGTGGTTCCACCTCCGATAGGTCCTTCGGCAAGAAACACTACTATGTCTCCGCTATCCTCCCTGGTGGTGTCGGCAACTCCTGTCGTAAACTGGGGCGGAGGAAAAGGCACAGGCATCTCACCGCAAGGAGTCTACGAGGAGAAAAGAGAAATGAATGGAGAAGGAGGGTTCATCCCCCCTCTTTATAGTGACCACCGCCTCTCTTCGCATTTAATGCAGGCATAGTGCGGGAATAATAATGGACGCCAACCCAGAAGCGTCGCGTCGGTTGGTATGCCTCCACCGCACTTGGGAGCCCTCGACTCTTTATGGGTCAATTCAAGAGATCGCGTGGGATGCGGAGGCGACAGTTCGAAAGCCACCAACACTCTCCAAAAGAGAAGGGTCAACGGGGGCCCCACAGGGGTATAAATGCAGGCCTAGTACATAGGCTAGCGGGGTTATCTTGGGAGATCCGTACCCAGGATTAAACCTGGAACACCCCGATCTCACTACTCTCTGAGCCCTTGACGCAAAGGCAAATGAACGCAAAAGCAAGCACGAGGTAGTAAGGTAAAGAAATGTTATCATTTTAATCAAAATGGGTACAGCAAGGTCAAGCCCCCTGGTTAACACATAATCCTACAACTATTGGTCCTCGGGAGGGAGTTCCTTACAATCTCGGTCGACACTCATAAACTTGGGTCCACATCGGGAGGCAGAAATTGAGCCTTCTTCAACTGGTCAATGGCCCCGTGGAAGCCTTGCTTCAAGCGCTTCATTACCTGGTCAGCGATGATAGCGTCAAATTCATCCGATTCCAGGAACTTGGATTTGAAAGCTGCCTCAGCCTCTCTAGTGCTAGAAGTCTCAGCTGCCCGAAGGTCACACAGCTCGGCCTCAGCAGCCTCCTGGCGCGCTTTAGATGTTCCATCTCGGCAGACATTCTATCTTGCTCTGCCAAGGCCTCCCTGAGCCTGACTGAAGCGGCCCGTACCTCCGATCGAGCCTGGGCCAGGTCATCTTCGAAGACGGACAAGCGATCGATCGCCATCATGAGGTCGGATTCCTTCTGGCCGAGCTGCTGCGCTTGGTCCTGAATGCGCGCGTTCAACCTCTCGGTCGAAGCCTCCATAAGTCGGATATTGCCCAACAACATTCTCTCTCTCATTTGAAGCTGATCCCGCTCCTGCGTCACCTAGAGTAGGTCATTGGTAATGGCCACTGCCTGCTCGGAGGTCAACCATTCCCGGTGCTAGAACTGCATAGGGTGGACTCCTTGGCCATCAGGGTATTTAGCTAATGCTCCACCTTCGCCCGTAGGGCTTGGCTGACCCCCGCTTGCATAAGTCCTGCTCGGGTCTCGTGGTCAACTACGGCCTCTGCTCTCAGGGCCCAGCTGGTCAAGGCTTCAATCTGAAGCCAGGCGTATAAGCCATAGCCGGTCGTCATGCAGTCTTCAGCTGCTTGTCATTGCACCGAGAAATGATGGAACATACAAGGAAACATCCTATATACCAGGCGCACATGCCTTCAGAAGGGACTCGCGGAGATTGGTTAGAGGCCCCACAGAGAATCGTACGACCTCTCCTCCTTGAGACCTCGAGATGCCGGCCCGGCCCTCAGAAAGTAATGAGCACTGCACGGAGGAAGTAGCTGGACAACAGGAGCTTTAGGAGGCAGGCTAGAGGGGTCAGAGTTACCCTCCTCAGAGCTGGAAGTCCCCTCGGACAAGGCCCCCTTGGCAGGAACCTCCTTCAACTGCACTGGGGGAAAAGAGTACATGGAAGCCTCCAACGTGGCATCCAACCTCTTTTGAATGTGGTAGAGTGTCATCCTTTATTGGTTGTGTAATACCTCCTTACCCTTAGGAGCCCCGTCCAGGTCAATTGAAGGAGAGCAGGAGGCTGGTTCACCTGCCTCTAAAATTGCGGCTGGTGGAACAGGAGAAGATATGGGAGCGGATTCCCCACCTTCGGAAGGAGAAGCAGCCTCCTCAAGGACAGAGGGAAGGGGGTTGGGGCCACCAGAGCGCCACCTTTTCCATCTGGGTTCGAGCCTCCCAGAGTCCGCCTCTTCTGTCGACCAGCGAATTATACTGTTGAGGGGGTGCTAGAGGGTAAGAACCCCTCGCTGGTCCCCTCTAGATGAATAGCAGCCGAGGGAGAGTCACCCCTTGAAGGAGGATCCGCTTGAGGGTCAACCGACAAACCGGAAGGCCCTTGGTTCACCACGAGCAGAGGCGCGATAGTAGCCTCACGCGGGACGATTTAACGGTCCCCTCCGAAGACTCGGCAGACACAGGGGGTGCATTAGGAACGACCGGGGGAGGAGTCAGCGCCTCCTGGTAGGCCTCCTCCCACTTGATAAGTCGGCTTATCGCCCTAGAGAACATGACTTCCTCTGCAATAGCCAAACGAGGAAACATCAGTTAGACCTAACAGGCATTGATGGAAAAGACGAACATACCAAGGCTAGGGTTGATCTGGGTCACTTTGGGGCTAAGGCATGCCCGGTACATTAGCTCCTCACTCTGCACCAGTCCAGGGCCACTGAACTTCATGCAAGAGAGCACATTCCTAGCGCGCTGGTACGCGGGACCCTGGAGAAACTCCCTTAGAGAGGGAGGAGCCGGTAGAGCCTCCGTCCAACGAAGAGGACTGAAGGCAGCACAGGCAGTTGGATGAAGAAAAACTTCTCCTTCCACCCTTTGTGTGAGGAAGGGAACCCTCCTAAGAACCTATGGCCCGGACACGCTGAAAAGCTAAAGACCCCTCGGGAGCCAATAAGGATGAAGAAAGAATGAAAGAGACGAGGAGTCAGGGGGAGTCGAAGAGCTTGAAGATAATATACGCCCCCCCCCCCCCCACATTTGAGCAAAGGCATTAGGAACCATCTGGTGAAGGGGGATGTCAAAATAGGTGGCTACGTTCATGAAGAAAGGAGGAATGGGGAAACGGAACCCTGACTCTACCTGCCCCAAGAAGAAGGTAGAAAAGCCTGCGGGAAGCTCCACTGGCGTCTGGTCTACCCTGAGGATAACCACCACCATCTCAGCCGAGATACCATAGGCCTCAATGGTCGCCTGTTGAGCCTTCGGTCTCACTCTCGAAGAAGCAGACTCGTACTACTCTGCCCGGTAACTTTCTATGATTCCTAAGGGAAAAGACAAGGAGGAGGCAAACTACTTACGTTCAAAAGAGTCCTTAGAGAAGAAGAGGGAGACGAGGTGCACCTAGCCACGAAGTCAGAAGTTGGCCGAACGTCCTCGCCTTCCCTACTTATACCCAGGAAGCCGCCTGCATGAACGCAATAGGGACGAATCCCATGAAAAGCAAGAAACCGCCACATCAGGGCAGCGCCAGAGATAGTTGTCTGACGTGAGCCAGCTACAGCGCCGCACGTCCGTAAGAGGTCGTGAAGAGGATCGTTGAAGCACGTGGCGATGGGGCATTCGCGGAAGGACCTTGTCGCCATCAAAGAGCGTCATACGCCTTTATAACGGAGGGATAGGTATCATTGCGATACCTCGAAAGCCATAGAAGCCTTTTGAGAAGAACAAAATCAAAAAGGGATTTCCTAGGGACCCGGGGCAACCTTTACAATCTAGGACCCCGTATAACTACAAAGGGAGCAGTAATGGGTGCAAGGACCCACTGGGATACAACTTCTTCACCACCACACTAGTCTGATCAGTCAGCCACACTTCCTTCGATCAGACTTAAAAGGAGGGACTTGTGATGGGGTTGAATAGCCCGTGGCAGGCACGTGGGATGAAGAAGCTGTATGGCAAGATGTGACGAGTCGGAGAGACTCCCCTTTTAGAGCTCTCGGGACACTCTCGGGAAGAGGAGCATCCAGGCCCCCCCCCCCCCCGCGGTAAACACATCCTGGAAGATCAGATCAAAAAATTGGTCCCGAGACCACCTCGGGGAAGTAGAGCGCCCGCGATTGCTCGGGCCAGAAGACCCCGAGATCACCTCAGGGAAGCGGAGCCCACGCAACATTCGACCTCAATTAAGTAACGATCCCCCCTTTTTTCTCGGATCTATGGATAAGCATCCCCACTAGCGTGGTGTCATCATGACCCTTAAATATTACAACGGGTCTTACTTAATGACGGCGTGGACCATTTCAAAGACTATCCTGTAACCGACGAAGGGAGGGGATGTGGCATAGATCATGGGACGCGCCAAGACAGCCACCGCAGGTCCAACCCCTCCGGTAAAGGGGGGAAGACATTCTCTACTACTCATACTTCTTTCTACTTAATACTTATCCTCTCCCTCGAGGCACTGACTTGAGCGTCGGAGTGGGCTCTGCCGGATAACCTCCGGCGTGTTCCCCTAACGCTCGTGTTGATCTTGCAGGGCGCAAAGTTTCTCCCCTCCCGTCAGCATCCGCGTGAGCTGAACCTCGGTGACTGGCCATCGACGTCGATTCCTTCCTGAACACTCTACTTAAATTCGAAAATTTTTCAAATCGATATTCACCCCCTATCGATCTTACCGATCCCATAAATTATTCTCTGTTATGCTTTGAAATCCTATTTAACTAATCAAAAGATCCTACAAAACTTTACTTAGTTGTCAATGGTGGGATAATGTGCAGTATACCTCAAAAAATTAAGACTTCATTGTGTTGATGCTAAATATCAAAAGTTAAATGGATGTTGTATCATATTTTAAAAAGTACTATTGCTAAATTGTAGGATTTAGTTTTTTGTTATGGTCTTATGAGCTGATTCTATGAACGCATCACTGTTTATTATTATTATTATAATATAATAATAATAATATTATTATTATTATTATTATTATTATTATTATTATTTTATTATTATATTATTATTGTATTATGATATGATATTATTATTATATAATATTTTTATTATATTTATTATTATTATTATTTATTTTTATTGTTATTTTATTATATTTATTATCATGATATTTTTATATTTATTATTTTATTTATTATTTTTATATCATTATTGTTATTATTATTATTGTATTTTAATTTTTAACATTGCATGCCTATTCAGTGAGATGAATGTATCTACTCTAGAGTGCCTCATTAGCAAATGTCCCAATTTCAAAATCCTTAGACTCAATCATGTCACTCTTCTAGAAAAACTTGTTGGCCTTCTATACAGGGTTGCACAAATGGTAGACCTTGTTTGCTTTTCCTCTCTTAAAACATCTGAAGAAGCTATCTAGTACACAGGAAGATGGACTATTATACTTACCACTAATATATTCAATTTGTGAAGGTCTTACATTACTGCATCTCTGTGATTCTAACATACAAATACTAGAGCTCTCAAAAGTAGTTGGCTAGTGTAAAAATCTTCAACAGCTATGAGTATATCTTCATAGCCTTATCTAATTAATATTGTTTTCTTTATTTGGAGCAATTGCATCTTTTGATATGCTATCTAGCTATCAAGTGATATGATCTCATTTTTACTAACATATGCATGGTTTTTAATTCCCTTATTGATAGTTTGTCTTTTCTTTGTGTATATCTTTTCATACAATTCACTATTGGCAGACTATTAAATTGTTATCGTTGGTTTTATTTTTTGCTGTAGGAATGAATTTTATTAGAACTATATCACTACTCACAAAAAAGTCTATATGATTGTTTTATTACTATGTTGTGCTTCTGGTTGTATATACATATTAACAAAGGACATGCTTTGTTAGGCTAAGGACTTAATCGGGGGTGATGGGCTTATTGTTGTGGATCATCTTACAAACTCCTTTGAGAATTACAAATATTTCATTCAAATTACTACTATGTAGGGGCATCTTGGTAAGCACTGTTATCATTGATCGATAAACTCTTTTTTTCCTCCCTTTTTTCTTTCCAACAAATTATCATGGCTGGCAAATTATTATTCATTGAATGTGATTTTGTGCTACCTTAAGTTGGGTCATAAATTGATTTTGTTTTATTTGCTTTTGGATTTCGAAGTAATGAAGAGAATTAAGGATATGAAATTGTTTTCCCTTTTTTCTTTGCTAACTATAAATATTTTTTTTCAAGAAAGATGATTGCTACCCGGTAATGGAGATAACACCATTATCACAACTATGAATTGGATTACCTAATACTTAATTATCTTTTTTATTCTTGTTTATGCCTCTCAATAACCTGAACTCAAGTTAATTGTTTATATATGTTATAGAGATTCTAGTTTGCATGTATAAGAAAGAGTACTATGATTTTTTTAGAATCACTATATAAGTTAAAATGTTGCATGATAGAGTAGCCTAGAGATTTAATACCTTCGTTCCTTTTAAATTTTCTTGAAGGATTGGTCGTTTTTCTTTAACTTCTTGTTGAATCTTTTTGTTAGTTGTCTTTTATTGATTATTTATGGACTTATTTGTTTTTCTTTTCTTTGATGGTAAATGCAAAAGTTTTGAGGGATCTCTACAATGTTTCCCTGCATTAGCCATGATCACAAATTCACTTACTTCCACAGCCTTCGACACTGCTACAACAAAAAGACTATTATTATTCTCCAAGTTGCAAGAAATTGATACAAATATTATATATATTGTTAGATTATTTAAAATGAGATGATATATATGTTTGTAGATAATGATTTATTATATATATAATATATTTGAGACAACGATTTATTATTTTTTAGTGTGTGTTGAGAAACAACATCGATTAAAATCGTTAAAATGATAATTATTTCAATACAAACGACAATGCTTAAAAATGGTTATCAAAGACCTAAAAAATCGTGTTAAATCGATGCATTGAGAAAAATAGGACAATAAAGATAATGGTTATAATTTATTATATTTGCACTTGAAATACAATAGTTAAAAATCGTTGTGAAATAATGATTTTAAAACATGTAACAATGATTTTTCTTTTTTCTCCATCAAAAAGTACAAGTATAAAATTTAAGAATATTAGGACTTACTCTGCAAAGTGTTTACTTCAAGAATTTAAAATCACACACACATACATATAACTTTGATATGTTGCCCATCTTATGCTACACCAATGTACACCCAGTCTAATTTTTTTAAAGCTTATGATTAAGAAATGATATGTTACTCATCTTATGTTGCACACCTGATGCACACATAGTTTTTTTTTTACTTCTTAAACACTCAATATTATACACTAAATCCTAAACTCTAAGGCCTAAACTCTAATCTTAAAAAAAATTACACTATATATATAAGCATTGTGAAATGATATGTTGCTCACCTTATTCACGCATAGTTTTTTTTTTTAAACACTAAATATTATACTTAATGTCCTAAACTCTAAGGCCTAAACTCTAACCTTAAAAAAATTACATAAGGTATGCATGGATGTGCAATATAAGACGGGAACATATCAAAGTCTTATAACCATTTTCTCAACAATTGCATAATGCATATTATAAACTTGAGATTGTCTTTTTTATAAGCATAAGTTAACTATATATTTGAATAAATTTGGTTGATACAATTCTATGTGTGCCAAATTTACATCAATATTGAAGAGCAATTGCTTCATTTTGTTATGCATCAAAAGGTCCATCTAAAGAGATTATAAGTAGAAATGATTGCACTAATAGCAAATACAAAGAATGCAAAGAACGATATAGAGATGGAAGCATTGGCTTTGTTAGTGAAGTCATCACTCCCAAATCTTGATATCCACACATCATTGCGAGAGGCGGCAACCGACGAAGCAGACATCAAAAGATATGATAGCATCTGCACCAACTAGAACTTGTAAAGTTCAAATTGAAATAACTTGGAACAAATGATATAGTAAACATAAAGTTTAGTTAACAAATTCACTCTTTTAAAAACTACTATATATAAAGATTAGTATATGCCTATCAACTTAATTCTTGAAATACTGTCTTTCTTTGCCCTAATTTTGTTTGTAACTTATTGTTTTACTTTCTTCTCTTAATTTTTTTTACTCATTCAAAGAAACTACACCATAAGGCTCAAAGATGTATCAATTATCCATGGTGCTTATTGAAAAATGACAACATGGCAAAACATCTAATTATCTAAAAAAAAAAGTCAATATCATGATGAGCCAAGTATAGATTCGACAAAAATGCTAAAGATGGCAAAGGTGATTCGCTCTTCTCAGCGCCTCCGTCAATTCATCCCAATATCAACATGGAGGAGATAAATCATGAGAGCTACTAGCTCGGATATTATGGCTAGCACGTGGAGAAGACGGACATACTGACTTTATTAAGTTTTGATCTCAAATCTCAAGATGGTAACACCTATATATTAACTATCAGTCCATCAAATCTACTTTCAATGTGTGGTCCATCAAATCCAAAACACTTGCCAAACTCAAAATCAAGCTCTTAGAGTGTTTACGCCATTTGATAAATTGCTATCACTGATGAAAATAAATTAGGTACCAAAATGGTTAGTGACTCATAATTAAGTTGAATTGTTCCAAATCTTGACAAATGTGCATCCAAATACATAGGTACTAATTAATAATATATATACATATTCTTAGAGAGAAACTCTTTCGGAGAAAAGTCATTATTCATAGGCACCTTCCATTGTTTACTTCAAATGAGGTAAGAAAGGGAAACTAAGGACTGTTCGAAGAAATAAAAGGCCTCAAATTGCCACCCAAAATTAGAAAGCATAGAAAAAACTAGTGGAATTAAGACAAAAATGATGAAATTACTCGAACTCACTTATGACTGTCAACATGCACATGCACTCAAGACCACTTCCGTTATCATTCCACTATCTCGCACCTAAGAACACATGTATAGTCATGATTTTGATGAGCCCAACGAGCTAGTGTGGTTGAGATTGAGGACAATGAACATGAAAATGGTTAACGACATAGTGCCTCATGTGCATGGCTAAGAGAGTCTTCAAAGAGTGCTTTTTGTTGAGGAAATGACTTCTTCCATGTTATTGAGTTAATAACGTTGTTTTGATATATATGTTTAAATTTGGTGTGTATTTGATATTGTTCATCAAGTGTGCATATTGTGACAATTCAAGTTGACCTAGAAGTCACTGACTCAATGAGACGTCAAGATGTACTTAGAGCTCAGGAGGAGCACGACGAACTCGGGATCAAGTGGAGCTAGAGAAGTTTAGTAGCGTTAGAGCTCATAGAGCTTGATGGAATTTAGAGTTAAAGGAATGGATTGAGTGGCAGTGGAGTTTGAGGGTAGATCAATGGACTTGAGGAATGGGGGCCTAGATTGAAAAGTTGCTTAGATGATTCAACGAAGGGATTGGATCAAGGAGCACTATTAGAAAAGCTAATTTTAATGATGAAATATTAACGATGGTATCAAATGTTGGTGCAATCATCCTTGGACCAAGATTGATCAATTTTACTAAACTCGAGTTGGCTCGAGTTTGAGTTTCGATATTCGACAATGTGTGAGAGAGAAGTTAAGTAGGTTAAAGGAAAACTAAATACTTAATTGGGAAAGTCCTAACTGGAAGTTGGGCATCGGAAAATCCTAACTGAGGTTAGGCAACGGAAAGTCCTAGTTGGGAACTAGGCAGTCGAAGTCCTAGTGGAGCTAGACAGTGAATACCTGGTTGGAAATTAGGCAATCATAGTTCTAGTGGGGCTAGACAGTGAAGACCTAGTTGAAAACTAGACAATGGAAGTTCTAGCGGGGCTAGGCAGTGGAAGTCTTAGCAGGGACTAGGCAAAGAAAAAGTCTAAGTGGGTAAATGGTTGACCGAACATTTGATGAAATGCTCTAGCAAGTCAAGGTTGACCAAATGTTAGGCAATAAGAAGTCCTAACAAGTCACGGATGACTTTAAGGTTGGGCAAAGGAATCCTAAACTTGGATTTCGGGTGTTAAGATTGGGCAATCGATTATTCCAAAGCAATCGATTAAGAGCATTTTCGCTAGAGCACATAATGTGTCGAAATCGATTAGGTAATCAATTCTAGCAATGCCAATCGATTAGGACAATCTGTTAGTAGGAGCCCTAGAGTTAATTATGTGATGATTGATTAGAGACTTTTTTATCATATTCTATCATTAATAAAGACAAGTTTCGTTATTATACTTTATATTTGTGTCAAATAACTAAATATAATAATGTCCTTGGGTAGTAGGTCTTATTTATATTATATCGATTGGTTAAATCGATAGTGAGATGATGTAGAGAACACTACACTAAACCATTCCTAGTCAAACATTAATATTCAAGGATAATATTAATGCATAGAGACTAGCATGTAAGTCAATTAATGACTGTGATATTAAGATGATACATGAGTATATATTTAAGAATGTGTACTAAATTGCCCCGCCATGAGAAAGTTTCATAGATTGTCATATGAGTGTCATAAACTTTCTCATGTGACTATTAGTATAAATAATCCTTAGACCTGAAGTCACTACGGTTCCCTATATAAGGAGTTATGTACTTTGATATCGTCAAACGTCACCCATAACATGGTGGACTATAAAGGCAATCACTGGGTATGTAATGAATTATGCGGAGGGATATGAGTGACGTAGATGGGAATTATCCCTCCCATATGACGGGAGTGATCTGTGGGCTCCTTGATCGAGTAGGACTACCAAAATGCATGGTCATGCTCAAAGTCACTTGAGAAAGATCATACAAAGTTTAGAAAAACTTTTATATGTGATATAGAAGTAGGACATAATTTTGTTATGGATTGTGTAATGTATGAGCATTTGTTAAGATACAAAAGTTTATGTTGATCAAACTAAAAGTTCATAACATTATCATATGAATATGAAAATATGTTATGGTCTGATTGCACTCAACAAATTTTATAATTTATGGTGTCGGCTTATGAGCATTTTACAATCATAATAAAATTTGATGTCCTAAATCTATTGTGTGATTGATGACATGGTGCATAGTTATGACCTTAACCCCAATATAGCCTTAACCCCAATCTCAAGAAAACCAAGATCAGTAATCTACTGATGGTACATAAGCGCAAAGGCAATTGAAAGGCTAAAGGCAAGGGTAAGACCCAAGCCAAAGGTAAGGCCAACTCTACTGCACTGAAGGCCAAAGGCGGGGTGTATAATGAAGGGACCTGTTGTTGGTATCGGAAGCACCAAAGTCAAACCTGTGTTTTGATAATGGCAAAGGGTTCAGAAGTTAAGGTTTTATTGTGATCTAACAATGCTACTCAAGTGTGCAGGAAAAATCCTAAGTACACTAGGCACGAAGTCCTGGTTTAAGAATTGGTCAATAAGACCTGGCCGTGGGCTAGGCACCTAGTCCTAACATAAGGTTGGGCAATAAGTCCTGGTCGTGGACTGGGCACCGAAGACCTGGTGAGTGAAGCTGGGCAATAAGTCCTGGTCGCGGACTGTGTACGAATACCTAATCTGGGGAATTGAGCAAAAGTCAACCGGAGGAGCCGGTTGGCAAAAAGGTAAACTCTCCTGAGAGGAGTAGGTGAGGGCGCGTTCCCCGTAGGAGGGAACACTAGGTGTCGATTCGACCTAGGGTTCCATTTCGGAAGCACAAAGTTAGAACCAAGACAACTCAGGCTATTAATCATGCTTAAATTATGTTATATTGTTTATTATTTGTGTTTTGGAACTATCCCTGGTTGCAGGAACGAAGGGTGAAATTTTTCTGCTCCCAGGCATCTGAATGGGGTCAGGCGCCTGTGTTGATACAAGCGCCCCACACAAGGTGTTTCCAAAGCCAATCGAAGCAAGCCTCTAGAACAGTATATGAGGTGTCTGTGTTCATACAAGCGCCCCAGTCAGCTCAGGCGCCCCAGTTGAAGGGATAAGCGCTGGCCAAGTCTGCGGATTGAGTTTCGCATAGAATGGGCCACGTGTCAGGTGCCCCCTTCAACACAGACGCCCCAGCATCGACTATATAAAGGGTTCACCCCCTTGGCTTCAAACACAAATTCTTTCTACGCATTCTTTCAAGCGTTATGCTCCAAACGCTCCGTGCTCAAGACTTAAGCGCCAACGACAACCTGCAACTCCGACATTCAAATTTCTCCGGTCGTCGGTATAATCATTTTTTTATTAAGTGTTGTATTTTAATTTTATATTCGAACTCCAAGTTGTAATAATTTTACGCAATATAAAATTGTCCATCGTAAACGGTCAAGGACCGTGGGCCTTGGAGTAGGAGTCAACCGCGACTCTGAACCATGTAAAACAAACGTGTTAGCATTGATTTGTTTTTCCACTACGCAATTACTCTAAGTTTTCCGAAAAATTATCGATCGATATTCACCCCCCCCTCTATCGATTCAAACCGATCCCACAAGTGGTATCAGAGCGGGTGGCTCAAACTTGGTGCAACCACCAGTTGAACATTTTTTCAGATTTTTCAAATTTTAAATATTTTTTTCTCATATTCGAGGTTGGTGCAACACCACTCGATATTTTCTTATTACTATTTTTTCTGCCGCACTACTAATCCAAGACTTAGTCTTGGGACAAGTTTTTTTAAAAATTTTTAAGTTTAATTAAATAGCCATGCAAGAGGGATATAGCATCGCCAGACCACCTCTTTTCAGCAGAGAAGATTTCTCTTACTGGAAGAATAGAATGAAGGTCCACCTGAAAACTCAGGTGGACATGTGGATTATCATCCAGTTCGGACTGGAGATACCTAAAAATGCACAGGCGTGGTGCAACACTACACTGAGTGGGATAGTCCACTAAAGAAGAAGATTGAGGCCGACACTAACGCTACACAAACACTACAATGCGGCCTGACGAAAGAAGAGCTGAACTGTGTCAGACCCTTCAGCAGTGCGAAGGAACTCTAGAACAAGCTGATTGAGTTACACGAAGGTACGTCTGATACACGGATTAGCAAAAGGGATTTGTTACTCAACAGACTCTACACGATAAAGATGCACGACGGCGAAACTGCAGCACAGCTCCACGCAAGGATCTAGGAGCTGATGAATGGGCTGCACACCATAGGTCACAAGGTCGAAAATCGTGACCTAATAGGTATACCTTAAACTCATTTCCGAGAAACACACTGTGGGCATCTATGGTGGATGCCTACAAGGTTTCCATGAATCTTTCTGAAATAAAATTAGATGAACTATTTTCTGAGTTAGAATTACATGAAAAAACTAATACTGCATTGGTCGAGAAGAGTATTGCGTTTGTTGCAGGTAAAACTCAAGGAAGAACTCAGAAAAAGAAGCCTCAACCAGTACCTGAGTCCGACTCAGACTCAGAATCAGACGATGAGGAAGGGGATCATCCAAAACTGGTCCGGCTAGCTCGCGACTACTACAAGGAGCTCAAAAACCAATCAAACAAGAAGAAGTCGAGCCAGAAGAAGGAAGACCATCTGAACCCTCGACGAGCTAGAAGAGCAAAGGTAACATCACCTGCTACGAGTGCAACAAAAAGGGACACTTCAGATTAGAGTGCCCCAACCTAAAGGAGAACAAGAAGGCTCGGAAGAAGATGGCGCTTCAAGCCACCTGGGACGAGTCATCCTCTGAAGAAGAAGAAGAAGCTCCGCACTCGAATCTTCTCGCTTTGACCGCCTCAGAAAACATCGACTCCGGAACGGAATCAGAACCAGATGAGGACGTCAGCACCGGAAAACTCTCAATCTCGGAGGACAGACAAATCACGGTAAGAGGTTATCCAGAATCTAAATTGTATGATTTAATTTCTTACTTGTCACGAAAATTGGAAAAAGCCAACATCCGAGTTGAAACCACCGACAGGAAGTCAAACTCCTGAAGGAGGAAGTCAACTCGAGTTCTTGACTGAACCAGTTCAAGAAGGAAACTCAACTCAAGTTCAAAAACTTGAGGAAGAGAATTCTTCCTTGAAAACTCAAGTCAAGGAACTCAGAGTTGTCTTAGAATGATTCACTTCGGGTTCCAAGAGTCTTGACATGATTCTTGGAAAATAAAAGTTCGTTCTCAATCGATCTGGATTAGGCTATCGAACCAAATCGAGGCAACGCTCGTATTATTCAGTATTGAATCAACCTAGAACCCGAGTCCAAGCTATGTTTGAATAAACAAGCTGGACCAAACCAATATTGGATCCCCAAGGGCAAGATTCACATCTTGCCTAACCCTTATTGAGGCTTCAGTCCAGGGGGAGCCAATATAAAAATCATCTTCATAATTAGATGATATTTTTTAATAATTGCATGCTTGTTGCTTGTTTTTTTTTTTGCAATTTTATTATCCTGTTTAGAATTAGGAATGGTTAGTTTAAGGACAAAAGATTTACTTAAAATTTGAACAATAGTATAAGGTGGAGGTGAGATGATAGTACGTTAGGGAAGCCTTTCTAATAAGGTCAAGTAAGGTAAGACGTGCCCTACTTGGTCTGTTTAGTCTGGTGGAACTAGCCGAAGCTACCGATCCAAAACCTAAGCTAGTTAGATCAAACTTTTTCAAGAAGTAATTTGAAAATGAATTTTCAATAAAAGGCTTTGTCAAGGAAAGAGTTATTGCTCCAATAAGGCTACGACCAAAGAAGACCCCTGTGCCTCGCCAAGACCTGAAAGCCGATTATCGAAACTCAAATTCAATTTATTATTTGATAAATTTGAATCTAACACAAAAATTTAATTAAATCCTAGATTCAACATCTTTTCAAAATTAATAATCCTAACTCCACAGTTTTCAAAATTAACTTAATATTTTTCAAATTTAATCCAGTATTTTTTAAAATTAATTCAACTCATATTGAAAACCTGTCTCACAAAAACCCATAAGGTCAACATGCTTGATAACCCTAGATATGGGTGAGACAGACTAGGTAGTGAAATTCAATTCAAACTATTCCTACTTCTACACAAATTGATCCAAATCAAACATACTTTATGTGTAGGAACATAAAGATTTGGACCAGTGGATGTTGGATAGTGGATGCTCTAAACACATGACTGGGGATAAATTGAAGTTCACCAAAATCAAGTTCGAAAACCTAGGCTCAGTAGCATTTGGCAACAATGCTACACTTAAAGTAATTGGGTTAGGTAATATTGAACTTAACTCATATTTTATCATTAAGAAGTATTATTGGTTGAAAATTTCAAATTCAATTTGCTTAGCATTAGCCAACTCTGTGATACTGGTTATGTTGTTACTGTTGGAGCTTGGATGGCTAGAGAGGGGGGGTGAATATAGCCAGACACTAATTCTTGCACTTTTGAACTTCTGCACTTGAAGATTAGTCGCAGCGAAAGAAATACATAGTATAACAGCAGAAATAAAGTGCAGAAACTAAAGACAAACCAAAACGCTAACAAGGATCGTTTACAAGGTTCGGGGATAACTTGCCCCTACTCCTTGGCGTGCCCTTAAGGTGGGCGATCCCTTGATCGTCGGCAGATCAAGCCCCGGTGCACACCGGATAAGATAGAGCCTCCTTCTCGGTGGAGAAACCTCTCCACAGATCTCACGGATGATTGAACATGAGTACAAGAGATCACACAAGAAGGAACACTCACAAAGATCTCACAGGAATGCACCAAGATCGCTCAAGCACAAAGCAACAGAGAGCACAACCCCACAGCAAAAACTTCACTCGTTTTTCTGTCTTCCTTGTTGTCGCTCCTCTGCTTCCAGCCTCGTCTTAAGCCTCTGCTCCCATCACCAGGCTCTCCATCAACATCCACTGAAGCCACAGCCTGACCCCCTGACTCCCTGAGCACTCAGTCCACTGAAGACCCTCTCCAGCTGAGCCTCCGTCAGTTGCCAGCTGCTCTCCAGACGCCGTTGAGACCTGAACAAGGAAACAGCCAAACCTGCTTCAAGGAAAGCCTCTCATTGACTCTCCTCCAATGTTTGAATCATCCCTGTAAAGCCTGCACATTCCAATAAAAGCTTAGCAACTCATATCAAACATAACCAGCAATGTATCAGAGAATCGGTAGAGAAAACAGTCGCGATCAGAGCTTCTGACAGCGTATTTGAATTAAAGTTCTGCTCCTGATCGGTCACCAGACCGATCCAGCAGTCTTCTGCACACTCCTGATTGGTCCCCAGACCTATCCAGCAGTCTGCTGCACACTCCAGATCGGTCCCCAGACCAATCAGGCTCCAGCCTGATCGGTCACCAGACCGATCAGGCTGCTTCCTGACCGATCAGGAGTCATCCTGATCGGTTATAGTGAGAACCTTGCGACAAATGATCGTTCACTAGACCGATCTGAGCAGTATCCCTGATCGGTCACCAGACCGATCAGGAGCAGATCAGTAAGGTTCCCAAAACCTACTGGATGCTCCCTGATCGGTCACCGGACCGATCCGGAGTAGAGCAGCAGGTGAACTATATGCTCCCTGATCGGTCACCAGACCGATCAGCCATCGCTGGATCGGTCACCAGACCGATCCACGAAGGAGCACCGTGCCAACTTCCCTGATCGGTCACCAGGCCGATCCAGGCAAGCCCAAATGCACTCTAAGTCACGAAAACAAGCCTCCAGCCTTTCTCTGACTCGTGACATGCCCAGCTTCACTCACTGGGACTTCAACCTAGCCCTCCAAGCTAGGACCTGGCTTCACTCACCAGGGTTTCAGTCACCCGGCTTCACTCACCGGGACCCGGCTTCACTCACCAGGATTTCAACCTAGCTTCACTCACTAGGATTTTAATCACCTGGCTTCACTCACCAGGACCCGGCTTCACTCACCGGGATTTCCATCACCTGGCTTCACTCACCAGGACCCGGCATCACTCACCGGAATTTCCATCACCTGGCTTCACTCACCAGGACCCGGCTTCACTCACCGGGATTTCCTCTAACCTAGCCCTCCAGGCTAGGACCTGACCCTCCAAGCCAGGACTTTTCCACACCTAGCCCTCCAAGCTAGGATTTTTCACACCTAGCCCTCCAAGCTAGGATTTTCCACACCTAACCCTCCAGATTAGGACTTTGTGCCCAGTCCCTGACTAGGACTTAATCCCAATTCGTTCAACCAAACTTAAATCAAAACTTAAATCGTTGTCAACACCAAAACAACAATCAGGGTCAGATTGCATCAACAATCTCCCCCTTTTTGTTGTTTAATAACCCGATTTAAGTTTAGACATTAATGATCAATTGAAGGCAGTTCAATTATCGTAAGGGAATCAAAATCCTCCCCCTACAATAACCCTAAACTTAATCAACCATTTTCTCCCCCTTTGTCAAACATCGAAAAGGGTATGATTATTAAGTTTAAACATACCTCCCCCTCAAACACGGGTCTCTCCCCAAACCCAAAATAATCAAAGGTAAACTTTTGAATTGCATATGAAAACATATACAGAAATATATCATGGTTAAACATGTATATGTTTCATATGACAAGTAAGGAATGCAGCTATATCGGACACATAATCCTGATTGGTCTCCGTGACCGATCAGGTTCGTTGATTATTTGATACAGAAATATTTCTTGTTAGTTTGGGGAACGATCAGATTTCAGAAAAATTTCTGAAACTCTGATACGTTCTTGATCAGACTGCATTAACAATTTGCATTCCAAAACAAGGTGTAGACTCCATTGATATTCGTCATTTCAGAAAAATTTCCGAAACACGACATTAAGAACAAGAGTCATGACTCAACAAACCCTTTTTTATGAATTTGAGCATTCCAACATAGGTTTGTATCAAATCAGCATTTTAATACTTGATGTTTCAGAAAAATTTCTGAGAATCAAGGATCTTAAAAATTCCTACCCTTCTTTGAATACTTGAACAAATTTGTTCTCACTTAGTACCAGGTTTGTACCAATGGAGGATCAAGTATGTTTCAATTGTACTTGGTTTGTATCAGATTTGTGTGTATCAGTATGATCAGGTGATCTGATACAACTTGATGAAAAGGGGATCGGACTGAGGAGTAGTCTGATACCTCTTATCAGTGTTGATCCGATCGGTCACCGGACCGATCAGTATGATTCTTGATCGGTCACCAGACCGATCAGGGTGAGTCCTGATCGGTCGGTGGACCGATCAGGTCTGATACAGAATGTTTTCTGAAACTGACCAGTTTCAGAAACAAGTTTGTTTCAACTCTTACCATTCCCAAACCCTAAATCAATTAGTTTTTAATCCCATTGGTCCTAAAGGGTTTCCTTAATCAGTATGCATATTTTCAAACAATTATCAAAATATGATACTAATATCAAATTTCCAAAACATGATCAGATTTCATGATACAAACAAAAATATGATCAAATTTTCAAAAACATGCTTGTATCAAATTAGTATCAAAACATGATCAAGCTTTCTAACACATGATTGTATCAATACAATTCATAAGGTTGTATTTTGTCCGACATGCTTTTATCTCATTTAACCAGTTTTAAAAACATTTCAAAAACATGCATTGATGTTGCCTTGTGAAGTTTTATGATGATCATCACAAACTATATATTCCTCAAAAATTTGCATGCAACACATTAACGTCACTAACACATACAGTAAATCATGACATACTTGATCATGTTCACCAAACAAAATATCTTAAGAAAAATTTAAGCCTAAACCTTAAGCTCATGTTTTTGTCTATTGATGCCTTATCATCATAAATTATGTGTTAATCCTTGTTCTTTAGCATGCCTTCATGTTGTATATACATGAAAATGGACTCCTTAGGCTTGACATAAGGCATATCATATACCATGAATTGCAGGAAACTATAAATAGCAACAATAAAACTAATTGTCCTAAGCAATTCATAGTCCAAATTCTTAGTTCTATTGGTAATTTACCATTTTTATGAAATTTGATAATTCATGATCCTAAGTTTGTATCAAGTTTAGAACCCTAATTCTCTATTCTATTGAAAATTCATACATTAAATCGGAGAATTTATAGTCCCAAATTTCTAACAAGTTCATTACCCATAACCTAATTATATTGTAGTAATCTTGATAAACTATAGTCCCAAATGTATACAAATACAAATGAGAGAAATTTCAAGTGACACCAATGAAATAGACTACATGGGAAAAATTTCCATGTATCTATATTGTATAGGGAGTTTATGATTTCCATTGGTTCTAACTCCAATTATCTAAATTCAAGAGAGAAAATCCATTTCTCATGGGTAGTGTATGATCATCCATTGAATTGAGAAATACTAGGCCCATCCCTAACTAGGAATGACCATGTGTTGGGAGCACCAATTATCAACAACCAATGTTGATAGATACTCCCTCTCAAATGATGCTTATACAATTCTAAATATTGAGGTTTTAGGTACCTAAATTTTAGGACCTAATGAATCTTCAATGAAGGACTTTGGCACCTATGTCTTAGTCATTTTCTTTTTAGCCTTTTGAATCCTAGAATTATTTTGTGCTCTAAATTGAGTTCTAGACATCAATGATATGAAACTTGATTGTTTAGGTTGATAACCCAAGCCAATCTTGTTGTAGACCGCTTTTTGTGAATTTAGAATCATGTCTAGGGTCTTGGAGCTAGTTGAAAACTTCTCAAGAATATTCTTGAGATTTTCAACTTCGTTCTTCAAGTCCTTATTCTCATTTTCAAGGGACTTATCATGCATATTACCAAGATCCTCATCCTTAGAGGATTTCTCATGAAAATCATTAATATCCTCCACCCTAGAGGATTTCAATTCTTCTACTTCCAATTTCAACAATTTAACTTTGTTGTTAGATTTTTTAAGCAACCTAGCTAGACATGCAATGGTTCTATAGCACTTATCTAGCTCGGGAGAGATTACCTCTTCATCATCCGAAGATGATGAAGGCGTGGTTAAGGAGCTTGATTCGTCTCCACTCTCCTCTTCATTTGAATCCTCTATGGCCATGAGGGCACGGTGATGAGTGTACTTCTCCTCCTCCTCTTCTTCGGATGAACTAGAGGACGATTCATCCCACGTGGCCCTCGAGGCCTTCTTTTTCTTCTTTGATTTATCCTTCTTCTTCTTTAACTTTGGACATTCATCCTTGTAATGTCCTTTCTTGCTACACTCAAAACAAGTAACATTAGACTTATCAATTTTAACTATACTCGGGTTACCTTTACCCTTGAGGCGCCGGCTCTTCCTCATCATCCTTCTAACAAAGTTGGCCATCTCGGAGGAAGAAGACCAGCTGCCCTCCTCCTTGGACTCGGACTCGGACTCGGACTCGGATGAGGATGAAGATGAAAAGACTTCCTTCTCCTTCTTCTTCCCCTTCTTCTTCTTCTTGTTGTCACCTGCCACTAAAGCAATACCTTTCTCTTTTGAACTTTTGTTAGAGATCTCATGTAGTTCCATTTCACAAAATAGATCTTCTAACTTAACAAAAGATAAATCCTTGGAAACCTTGTAGGCATCCACCATGGATGTCCACAAGGCATTCCTAGGGAAGGCTTTGAGAATATACCTTACTAAGTCTCGGTTTTCTACCTTTTCATTGATGGAGTGGAGACCGTTGAGTATCTCTTTAAACCGACCATGAAGTATACTTACAGTTTCTTCCTCTTTCATGGACAGATTTTGGAGTTGGCTGAGAAGGAGGTCCTTCTTGGCAGTCCGGGTGTCTTGGGTTCCTTCATGGAGCTCAATGACTTTGTTCCAAAGGTCTTTAGCACTTGTGAAGGGACCAACCTTGATTAGTTAGTCCTTGGTCAACCCGCATTGCAAAGTTACCACCGCTTTCGCATCGGCTTCACCTCTCCGGATTTGATCTGCTGACCAACATGAGAAGTCCATCTCTTTTCCCTCAGCATCTTTAGGAGTGGAAAAACCATCCTTGACAGCAAACCATATGCCGATGTTAGTTTTGAGGTAAAACTCCATCTTCAACCTCCAGTATGGAAAATCAGCGCCGTCGAAGAGTGGAGGTCGGTTGGTGCTAAACCCTTCTCTTCCCATGGCCATCTTTGTTAGCTCTCGGATGTTAAGCCGTTGAAGTAGAGCCCCAAGCTCTGATACCACTTGTTGGAGCTTGGATGGCTAGAGAGGGGGGGTGAATATAGCCAGACACTAATTCTTGCACTTTTGAACTTCTGCACTTGAAGATTAGTCGCAGCGGAAGAAATACACAGTATAACAGCAGAAAAAAGTGCAGAAACTAAAGACAAACCAAAACGCTAACAAGGATCGTTTACAAGGTTCAGGGATAACTTGCCCCTACTCCTTGGCGTGCCCTTAAGGTAGGCGATCCCTTGATCGTCGGCAGATCAAGCCCCGGTGAACACCAGATAAGATAGAGCCTCCTTCATAGTGGAGAAACCTCTCCACAGATCTCACGGATGATTGAACTTGAGTACAAGAGATCACACAAGAAGGAACACTCACAAAGATCTCACAGGAATGTACCAAGATCGCTCAAACACAAAGCAACAGAGAGCACAACCCCACAACAAAAACTTCACTCGTTTTTCTGTCTTCCTTGTTGTCGCTCCTCTGCTTCCAGCCTCGTCTTAAGCCTCTGCTCCCATCACCAGGCTCTCCATCAACATCCACTGAAGCCACAGCCTGACCCCCTGACTCCCTGAGCACTCAGTCCAGTGAAGACCCTCTCCAGCTGAGCCTCCGTCAGTTGCCAGCTGCTCTCCAGACGCCGTTGAGACCTGAAACAAGGAAACAGCCAAACCTGCTGCAAGGAAAGCCTCCCATTGACTCTCCTCCAATGTTTGAATCATCCTTGTAAAGCCTGCACACTCCAATAAAAGCTTAGCAACTCATATCAAACATAACCAGCAATGTATCAGAGAATCGGCAGAGAAAACAGTCACGATCAGAGCTTCTGACACCGTATTTGAATTAAAGTTCTGCTCCTGATCGGTCACCAGACCGATCAGGAAGGACCCTGATCGGTCACCAGACCGATCCAGCAGTCTTCTGCACACTCCTAATTGGTCCCCAGACCTATCCAGCAGTCTGCTGCACACTCCAGATCAATCCCCAGACTAATCAGGCTCAGCCTGATCGGTCACCAGACCAATCAGGCTCCAGCCTGATCGGTCACCAGACCAATCAGGCTGCTTTCTGACCGATCAGGAGTCATCCTGATCGGTTATAGTGAGAACCTTGCGACAAATGATCGTTCACTAGACCGATCTGAATAGTATCCCTGATCGGTCACTAGACTGATCAGGAACAGATCAGTAAGGTTCCCAAAACCTACTGGATGCTCCCTGATCGGTCACCGGACCCATCCGGAGCAGAGCAGCAGGTGAACTGTATGCTCCCTGATCGGTCACCAGACCGATCAGCCATCGCTGGATGGGTCACCAGACCGATCCAAGAAAGGAGCACCGTGCCAACTTCCCTGATCGGTCACCAGACCGATCCAGGCAAGCCCAAATGCACTCTAAGTCACGAAAACAAGCCTCCAGCCCTTCTCTGACTCGTACCATGTCCAGCTTCACTCACTGGGATTTCAACCTAGCCATCCAAGCTAGGACCTGGCTTCACTCACCAGGGTTTCGGTCACCCGGCTTCACTCACCGGGACCCGGCTTCACTCACCAGGATTTCAACCTAGCTTCACTCACTAGGATTTCAATCACCTAGCTTCACTCATCAGGACTCGGCTTCACTCACCGGAATTTCCATCACCTGACTTCACTCACCAGGACCCGGCTTCACTCACCGGGATTTCCATCACCTGGCTTCACTCACCAGGACCCGGCTTCACTCACCGGGATTTCCTCCAACCTAGCCCTCCAGGCTAGGACCTGACCCTCCAAGCCAGGACTTTTCCACACCTAGCCCTCCAAGCTAGGATTTTTCACACCTAGCCCTCCAGATTAGGACTTTGTGCCCAGTCCCCAACTAGGACTTAATCTCAATTCGTTCAACCAAACTTAAATCAAAACATAAATCGTTGTCAACACCAAAACAACAATCAGGGTCAAACTGCATCAACAGTTACCATCACCAACTCTGACTACCTTATTAGAAATCTACAAGACTCAGAGATAACACTTAAGGATAGTAGGAAAAACAACGTTTACACTATTAATCTACCCGTATTGCCCAAATGTTTTCTAACTCAATTAGAACAAACCAATCTTTGGCATAGGAGGTTAGGCCACACTCATACCAAATTAATTTCAAAAGTAACCCAACTTGGATTAATTAAAGGTGTACCTAAAATCAAGAACTTCGACAATATAATTTGTAATTCATGTCAACAAGGCAAACAAACCAAGTTAACTCATAAACCAACCCAATCAGACTTAACCCAAACCATACATGAGCTCATACATCTTGACCTATTTGATTCACATGAAGCCAAGTCACTAAGCGGGAATCGGTACTGCTTAGTAATCATCGACGATTACTCTAGATTTACCTGGGTTAGGTTCTTAAAAACTAAGGATGAAATCTTTAATTCATTTAATAAATTATGCACAATGATTGAAAATCAAAATGATACAAAAATTAAAAGACTTAGGAGTGATCATGGAGGAGAATTTGAAAATCAAAAGTTTGAAGAATTTTGTAAAATTAATGGGTATGTCCATGAGTTTTCCGTCCTAGAACTCCCCAACAAAATGGGATAGTTGAGAGAAAGAATAGAACCCTTCAGGAAGCCGCTAGGACCATGCTCAACGAATTTAACCTAACTAATCAATTTTGGGCAGAAGCGGTAAATATAGCCTGTTATATTCAAAATAGGGTCTTAATTAATAGAAGACACAATTGTTGAGGCAATCTGTGGTCCGGAGTGACCAAGTGTTTTGATGTTTGGGCAAAGGGTTTAAGTTAGGTTTCCCTTGTGTTCTAATATGTGTATGTTGAGTGTCCAGGTTGTACAGGTGTACACATGATGAGTCAGCTAAGGCAAGGGACAAGAGCCGAGGGAGGAGGACTCCAAGGGCAAGCCAGGAAGTGAACTTCAAAGGGCACACGTGAAGGGTGGCATGGAGGCAAGTCGAGGACTTGTGTGCGCATCCGAGGGACGATAGCCGGTGGAAGAGGACTTCAAGGGGCAAGCCAAAGGAGAGGACCTGAAGGCTCACGTGGAGGAGGGTCGAGAGAGTGAGTAGGAGTGCTGTGGTAAGCTGGGCAGTCGACTGGGGGTTGTCCAGTCGACTGCCAAAACTCACAGAATGGATTTGGCCCTGGACCAGTCGACTACTCTGGGAGCAGTCGATTGGTGTACAGCTGGATTCGAACTTTGGGGCTATCAATGGTCAAATTCTGAGTGGGGCAGTCGACTGCCCTGGGAGCAGTCGACTGCCCTGGGAGCAGTCGACTGTCAGCGAGGGTTTCAAGCTCGAGTTCTATTTAAAGAGAACTCGGTTTGGGCTAAGACTCTTGACGAATCTTGTCTTGGTTAAAGGGAAGATAGTAGTCTTTGTGCTCAGGTCTTCTCAAAGTGTTGTGGTGAGGTTTCTCCACCCACAAGGAGCGACGAGAGCTAGCCGGAGGTTATCCGAGGATTGATCCACCGACGGATTCTTGGATTAGTCACTCGTCCGGGGTGGATACCAAGTAAATCGGTTTGTTAGCAGTGCTTTCTTTGTTGTTTGTGTTTATTATTATTGTTTCCGCTTGCGCATACTAACAACGCAGGAAGAACAAGCCGAAGAATCGCTATTCACCCCCTCTAGCAGACATAATCGATCCTACAGTTGGTATCAGAGCGAAGGACCGCTCTTGATCGGACTAACCGCCGAGGGAGCACACGCTAGAGGGAAAAGAAAATGGAAGATAAGTTAGGAGACGACATCTACACTCCGCCGGCCTACGACCATGAGAATTTCGGATATTGGAATGCGAGAATGGAGGCATGGTTTGGAATGGAGTGGGACCTTCGGATCGCGCTTAAAGAGCCCTTCGAGATTCCAAAGGATAAGCACGGGAAGAGGCTTAGACCTAGGTATTGGAATCAAGAGCAACAAGAACAAGCAAGGGCAAATGAAAAGGTAATGGGTATATTGATTGATATTGTGCCTAATAAAATTTTGAGTTGTGTAGGAGCATACCAAAATGCATGTGAACTGTGGAGAAATTTGAAAGAATATCATGAATGTCCTACACAAGTTCAAGAGCCCAAGGAGAAAAGTCAAATGAGTCAAGAAGAAGAAGAAGAACAGGAAGTATCTACATCTTCAAGTAAAGGAGAGAGTGAAAGATCATCAACCTCCTCAAGAGAAGAAGAGGAGGTATCGATTTCAAGAATTGAGGGGGAGGAGAGACCCTCAACCGTACCGGATCAAGAGGAGGCATCCACATCATCAAAAGTTGAAGAAGAAGTTCCAACCTCCACCAAAGCCAAATCAAAAGAACATATCACATGCTTTGGTTGCAACGAAAATGGGCACTACAAGGACAAGTGTCGAAAAGGTAAAAAGGAGGTAAAATCTAAACTCATTTCAAATTCTTTTAAATCTAACGAGGTTTGTAGAAATGAAGAGGCCCAAGCTAAAATGAAGAAGATCCGATGCTTCACATGTGGAGAGCTAGGGCACTGCCAGACTAAGTGTCCTAGAAAAGGAGAAATAAAAAAAATGGAGCATCTAAGAAGATGGGAGAAGGAGGAAAGAAGGAAGAGAAGAAGATCATATCAAGGGGGAACTTCAAGGGTAAGGGAGGTAATTCCTAACCCTAGGGTAAAATGTAATTCAATTTCAAGTTCCTCATTACATGTTAGAAATAATGTCAATCATCCCTCCATGCATGCTAGATTTAATGAAAAATGCTTAATGATGCATAATTTTGGTTTAAGTATAATGATAAGACTAGGAGTAACAAGGTAGATCAAAATCCTAGGAGAAGCATGCATCATGATCAACCCAAGACCTCTAGACCTAAGGATCATGGCACTAATCCCAAAAAGGGAAGGAATATGCCTAGGAAAATGGGTAGTCCTGGGAATGTCCAAGGTGGACATATGGGTTCTAATATTAGAACTCTAGAATGGGAAAATCAAGCCTTGAGGGCAAGACTTGATAAATTAGAGAAAACCCTAGAGAGATTCATGGTTGGATCTAAGGGTTTGCATATGGTGTTGGGTGGCATAAACTACACCAATGATAGATCGGGTCTAGCATACCGATCTAAGGTCTCCCATGCCAAGGGAACGAGATATGCTAGGGTAGCATATGATTATGGCAAGAAGGGGAGTCCAAAAATGGCAAGGGGGTGACATTTAAAGGAAAAAGAAGTGACTTAACCAAGGACAAGGTGTCTAAGGTTAAGAGTGTCAAGTTTGTAGGCCAAGAGTCACCGGTGGAACACCGATGTGGCCTAGTGTTTGTTGAGTCACCTAGGGAGGTGGCTAGGGCTAAGAGCTTAAAGGGCAGCTCTAGAAGCCTTTGGGATATATGATGAATGGACCTTGGGAGGATTGCTCCTAGAGGTCTAGATGGACCATGGAGTGTGCCAAAAGAATTGGAGACAGACTTGAGTCTCAATTCTTGGGTTTTGGCACGGTGTTTTTGAGTTTCATGCATGAAAATATGACATTGGGGTCATATTGCATGAAAATTGGTTTTTATTATGTAATTACCATGTAAATCAATGTTAGGGATGCATTGTGGGTTGGTATTAGCAGTAACATCAAGTGGAAACCAAAACTAGGACTTTAGGTCAAGAGTTTATTGAACTTTTTAGCTAGTTTTGGGTTTTGAGTCAAACTTGGGAATGGTGATAGATATATTTTGGAATGTATTTTTCCCAAGTAGGTATGGGTATCATAAATGTCTCCACAAAATTTGGACATTTTTGGAGATTTGTGGAATTTCTGGAGTATTTTTGAATTTCATCAAAAAGGCTAAAATTCTGATTTTCAGAGTATCAGTCGACTGCCAATTGGGGCATGTTAGTGATATGAGAGAAGTGTCCTAAGGCAATCGCCTTATGATTGTAAACATTTATTTCAATAAATGATAATTCACTATTTGAGTATACATGTTTATGTATTTGATTGGGATCTTAAACTCATCTACTGAATGTCCGCCATACAATTCACAGCATAAGAGAATTTGTAATGGGATCACAACTAGTGATTATCTCTAAATGTGCAAATGTGAATTGTTGGAAATATCCCTAGTCAATGAATTGATAAATACGGACATTATCAATTCTGTTGAGACTAGCATGGGTTATTCTCTATTCAGCTGATTCTCACTGGCTGGTGACATTGGGATGTCCGGAGATAAACATGGATGCTAGTTAAGGGAACTAGTTCATTGGAGTGACTAGCTGTAAGACTTCATATGGGAATCTACATATAGATATGTCAATGAAGATCTTACTGTGGCTTAAGTGCGATGTTCCTTTGACTTGCGGTGTTCAAGTCATCTTGGTCATGGAGACTTATACTTTGACATCTTAAGCAAGCATCTCCAAGGAGGTGTGGACCCAGGATGATCGGGTATAAGCTGAAGTGCCCGAAGATGTTTGAACAACCTACAAAGGATTCACCACTCCTTGCGAGGAGATGTATACCCAGGCCTATCGTCGGATTGTTACTCAAAGCCTCTGGCCAGAGCATATCATGTTAAGAGTGCGAGTCTCTTAAATACATGAGAGTAATTCGAAATCCAAAGGACGAGGAAGACAAGACTTGAGCTAGGTGTGACGTAGTCAGCCTAGTGGGGACTGACACCATAGACCGTGTCCTGAACCAAGTGGGTATAAGGTGGTGAAGGGAATGAGGCACGATTCATTAGAGCTGCTGAAGGGTTTCAGAATAATTTCTTCTGAGGTCAAACCGTTGATCTTTCGATTAATTGGGGATCATGATGTACTACTAGGTGCCACTCATGATCGTTCTATAATTGGTTGATTATAGACGGCCAACATAAATCGAAAGCCTATTTAGTCACACGCACTACGAGTAATCCGAGGGATTTAAAACGAGTTGAAAATTAGATTTTCCGATCAAGAGAAATAAGTCGAATCTGAGTTAGTCAGAGGCGCAATGGAAGCTAAAAATGGCTAAGTCTTTTGAAGGCTTTTTGGGCGAATTAAATGAGTTTAATTCGCGACGGTTCGGGTTGGTTTGGCCGGCCAAAGAGGGTGTCAAAACCCCCTTTGGTGGCCGGCCACAATAAGAGGAGAAAACCAATTAATTTTGGTTTAATTAATAAAATAAATCTAGTGCGATTTATTTTATAAATTATGGATAAATAAATTTGTATAAAGAAATTTATATAAATAAAATTTATAGAAATTTATTCTTTTATGGAAGATTAAAATAATCCATGAATTGGTTTATTTTAATTTTATAAAATCAATTATGAATTGATTTTTCCATAATAAGAAAGTTTATAAATTTCTTATAAAAATTTATTCCATAATTTAAAGAGAAGAAGAATTAGTTTATTATAAATTAGTTTATAATAAAGACTCGGTTTAAACGGAATAATTAATAAGAAAATTTATAAGATAAATTTCTTATAACTAATTCGTTAATCCGTTAATTCGGTTTAGAGGGAGACTTAGCAAAGGAGTTGCTACTATATAAAGGAACCAAAGGCTAGCCCTTATTCCTAATTAAGAGATTAATTATTCTCTCCCTCTCTCTCTTAATCTCTCCTCTCCTCCTTCTCCCTCTCTTCCCTTAGGGCCGGCGCCCACCCTAGCTCCCCTAGGGCCGGCGCCCAACCTACATCCAAGGTGGTGGAGGCCGTGAGCTTCAAGAAGAAGAAGGAGAACCCGAACACGAAGAAGAAGAAGCGGATAGCGATTCCTCTCTTCCCGGAATTCGATTCCGTTACTTCGTTGGTTAGTTTCCTAATTTTCTCTTGATCTTCTAGTTGTGCCCATAGAGAATCTAGTAGTTCTTGTCGGCACAAAACTCGTGACTTTGCGAAGTCATCCCGAAGAGAACTCGGCGTGGACGCGAATAGAGGCGAAGCTTCCAAGGGACGCTACGGTTGGATCTCGTCCCTTTTCTTCGAGTTACGCGAGGTATAAAAGTAAATTAGTTTACTTTTCCGCAAAATTTTATTGTATGATTATGTCAACACACCATAGGGTTGCATGCTAGATACGAAGTTAAAATAATTTAGGAAATTATTTTATGCAAACTCTTCCGCTGCACGAAAAATTTTAAATTTTACGAACTCGTATCCTTGTCAACATGCACCCGGTCCCAACAGTGGTATCAGAGCCGGTTAGTGTTCGACATTATCATATAATTGTTTTGAGGAACACTTTGTCATGATCTCAATTTCGGAAAAATTTTTCAATTATGGAAACTTTCAAATTATAATAGATTTTAGATTTAGGAATTTCAAAGTTTGGAAATCCTCATGAAATTTCGCAAACGTTTGAAATTTTCTAGTTTCTAAAATTTTATAATAATTGTGAAAATTTCCCATCTTTGGAAACTTTCCAAATTTTGGAAATTTTTCTATTTTAGAAATTTTCCAATTTTTGGAAATATGTAAGTTTTCTTTTTACCCGAAACTTACAATTATTCTGAAAATTATTTTTTGAAATCTCGCAATTTTGGGCACTTTCTTTTGAGAAAGTCTAGACAAATTCATGGATAGTTAATTGACAATTAAATTTGAATTGGTCTTTAAATTGACAACAAAATTCTTTATTTTGGATTGAGCCTCGGGGAGCCGTCCAATTTAAAGTTAGTTGTTGTAATTTAATTTCCCAATTTTTTAATTGAAATTGTCATGTTTAATTTGGCTATGCTTGGGAAGCAAACCAAATTGAATTTACGACAAATTATTTTTCTTTGGGTATTTGAGCCTCGGGGAGCCACCCTTAGAAAATGATTTGTTGTAATTAATTAAATCTATGAATAAAATATGTTGAAGAGGTGATGCTCTTACATATTGTTATCTCCAAAATTAATTAGGAAAATGGTTTCCTATAGAGTTTTCTTAAATAAGATTTTCATGAAAATAATATGTAGTTAAATTAAGGGATTTGTCTCTTAATTTAATAAGATTTGATTTAGAGAAATCAAAATCTTGAACATATTATTTCCGAAATTAATTATGACAATTTAGGAAATTGTTTCCCAAAACAATTCCTTTAATAAAGTATGAAATTATAATTAGGAAATCCGGTTCCTAATTTAATTCATGAGACTTGATAAATTAAGTCACATACATACTTTATTAAGGAAATCGATAGTCATGACATAATTTTATGTCATGAATGTGCTTAAAAAAGAATGAGACCCAAACACCCCTTACAAAATATTAAGGCTAACACCTTCCATTAATATGGTTAGAATCGGAGTTTTATTTCTCGCTAGGGTTGATGGACACATCCATGCCCGACTTGATCCTCAACATGTTCAAACCATGAAATTAGTTTATGTATAATATAGTTGGAGTCAGAGGTCAATCCTTAGTTTTGGTTGTTGGACACATCCAAGCCTGACTAAACGGTTGAATGAGCTCCAACCATATTAAAACTATTTCTTGATTAATGGGTCAGCCTTAAGCTTGGAGCATCGATTTGTTGTGCCACAGCCAAGGTCGATGTAAAGAGAGGTGCAGTTAGGTGCTATGTATAATGATACATACTTGTTAATGAGTTAACAACCTAATGATTTATGCAAACATTCAATTAGTTGATAGCATAAGGTGATAGTTACATATATGTGATGTGTAATCGGTATAATTACCTACCTTCATAGCTAAGAAAAACTTGATGGCCACAGCCATGGTGGTTCTTATCTATGGTTGGATATCAACCTATTTGGAGATGTTCCTACGATCTCCCGAATTGATAATAAGGGTGATTCAATTCGAAAAATAAATAGGATTTAATTTATGTATGTTGATACATTATTTAATCAATCTTCTCACATAATCTCAATTTGTATTTCTAGGATAAATCACTTGATCATGTCTACTCAAATAAACCTGCGTTCCATTTTGGACACCAATAAACTGACTGGGCCGAACTTCATGGACTGGCTTCGAAACCTGAGGATAGTCCTTAAGGCAGAAAAGCTTGCTTATGTCCTTGAAGAAGCACTTCCCAAAAGTCCTCCAGAAAATGCAACTCCGGACCAATTGTTGGCCCATCAGAAACATGTGACCGATTCTGAACTTGCGAGTTGCATCATGCTAGCCTCTATGGTACCTGAGTTGCAAAAGCAGCATGAGCATATGGATGCTTATACCATCATCTTTCATCTTCATGAGTTGTTTGAAGAGCAGGCGAGATCCGAAAGGTTCGAGATCTCCAGACTCCTCTTCACCACTAAGATGCAGGAAGGCACTTCTGCTTCGTAGTTTGTGTTAAAGATGTTGGGGTACATTGAGCGACTGAATACACTCGGTTTTGCAATGGATCATGAACTAAGTATTGACTTAATTTTGAATTGTTTGCCCAAAAGTTATTCACAATTTGTGATGAACTATCGGATGAACAAACTGGAGACTACCATTCCTGAGTTGATCAACCTGCTGAAGACTGTGGAGCCTTCTGTAAAGCCAGATCAAAAGGCGGTACTGTTAGTTGGTTCCTCGAAGAAAGGTTCTAAGAGGAAGGCCAAAGAACAGAATAAAGGGAAGAAGAAAAAGGCCAAAAAGACTGAAAAGAAACCAAAAGGCACTTGCCATCACTGTGGCAAGGAAGGTCACTGGCGAAGAAACTACAAGATTTATCTTGAGTCCATGAAGAAGAAGGCATCCGATGCCCCATCCTCTTCAGGTATCTTCGTTATTGAATGTCACTCTATTTCCTCAAATACCTGGGTACTTGATACTGGGTGTGGCTCACATATATGTAATGACATATAGGGGCTAAGGAATAGAAGAAGACTCGTCAAGGGAGAAGCGAATTTGAGAGTTGGAAATGGAGCAAAGATTGCTGCTGTTGCCATCGGAACATATTTGCTGAAGCTCCCTACCGGACGTATCTTAGAATTGGATAATTGTTATTTTGTTCCTTTATTAATAAAGAACATTGTATCTATTTCATGTTTGAATGAAAAAGGTTATCATTTAACTTTTAGTAACAATTGTTGTTACATAACTTTAAATGACGTTCTTTATGGAAATGGAACTTTGTGCAATGACATCTACACGTTAGATTTATCCAGTGACATTTTCAATATCGAAGTTAGTAATAAACATGCTCGAATAGATAATCGAATAGACTCCTACACGTGGCACTGTCGTCTTGGCCATATAAGTAAGAAACGCATGACCGAATTACACCGATGTGGAATTTTGGAATCATTTGAACCCGGTTCATTTGATACATGCGAATCGTGCTTGAAAGGCAAGATGACCAAATTACCCTTTCCCGGAAAAGGTAATCCAGTGGGAGAGTTGCTTGGTCTAATACATACCGATGTATGCGGACCAATGTCAACTCAAGCACAAGGAGGCTATAGCTACTTCATCACCTTTATCGATGATA
>JAGFNQ010008332.1:81081-91522 GCA_024364735.1 Boesenbergia rotunda | reverse complement strand
TACGAAATTTTCTTACCATGAAGGCCTCTTGATCACTGTCCATAGGAGGTGCTTGACTCCTCTGAGTCGGATGAAGATGAGTAGACCACCTTCTTCTTCTCCTTTCTCCTCTTCTTCTCCTTTTCTGCAACAAAAGCAATACCTTTCTCTTTTGCCGAGACATTAGCTTGCTCGTGTAGCTCAAATTCACAGAAAAGATCGTCTAATTTAACAATTGACAAATCCCTCGATACCTTGTATGCATCAACCATGGATGCCCATAAGGTAGTTCTCGGGAAGGCTTGTAGTACATACCTGACGATGTCTCGGTTCTCTATCTTCTCTCCAATCACATGGAGCTCATTTATCACTTCCTTTACCCTTCCATGTAGCTGGTTGACGATCTCATTGCTCTTCATGGAAAGGGATTGTAGTTGGGCCACTAGCAAGTCCTTCTTGGCTCTTCTGGACTCGTTTGACCCCTCGTTCAGTTCAACCAACTTGTCCCATAGTTCCTTGGCGCTCTTGAATGGCCCCACCTTGTTCAGTTGCTCCTTCGAGAGCCCGTATTGCAATGTGGTGGTGGCCTTGGCATTTTATTGCGCCCTCTTCATCACCTCCTTCGACCATGATCTCATTGGTGTTGGGTCTCCTCTTTCAACGACGGGCGCCTCGAAGCCATCTGCAACACTTATCTAATTTTCAATATCATTCATGAGGTAGTATTGCATCCTACCTTTGCAATAGGCGAAGTCGTTCCCGTCGAAGAAAGGAGGTCGTGCAGTGAAGTATCCCTCTTGAAACACCATCACAATTGTTCCGATTGACTGTTAGAACTTCTAACGCACTCGCTCTGATACCAACTGAAGGATCGTATAAGGCGTGCAGAGGGGGGGTGAATGCACTTTTTCGGATCTTGGATCTCTACAGAATTGTTAGCGCAGCGGAAATATTATGCAAAGAAATCAAAAACAATGCTAACACTTATCGTTTACTTGGTATCCACCCAGATGGGTGACTAGTCCAAGGATCCACGCCGCGAGCACCACTTTTCACTATCGAAAAGTCTCCTTGAGGTGGAGAAACCTTTACAGCAAGATTTTCCTCTTTACAAATGCAGAAATACGAGAGAGGAAGCAAGAATCACTCTACAGACGAGCAGCACTTCGACACTGTACGGAACCATACCATGCACGTACAAAAAGTGCTCCTTTTATAGGTGAACAGGACAGATTTGCAATCTGTCCAGCCTGCACCAGTCGACTGCCCCTGGGGCAGTCGACTGGCCTAGCATTAATTGCTAGCCAACGGCTAGTTTCGGGGTATACCAGTCGACTGCCCAAATGCCAGTCGACTGGTCCGAGGCCGCAAACTTTCTATGGGTTTTGGCAGTCGACTGCCTCTGGGCCAGTCGACTGCCCTGCTCCCAGCTCAGCTCCAGCCATTCCGGACCTTCTCCTTCACGTGTGCCTACAGGTCTGCTCCCTTGGCTCGCCCCTTGAAGTCCTCTTCCTCTGGCTATCGTCCCTCGGATGCGCACGCAAGCCTTCCCTTGGCTTGCCTCCATGCCACCCTTCACGTGTGCCCTTGAAGTCCACTTCCTGGCTTGCCCTTCGAGCTCTCCTCCCTCGGCTCTCGTCCCTCGGATATGTCCACCATGTGTGATTCTCTAAGTCCTGCAAACTCAATCACACATATCAAATACAACATAACACTCTAACCTTAAACATATTCGCCCACACATCAAAACCATGATCTTCCAATCATTTAAGGGCTGATTGCCTCAACACATTCCACTAAAGGATCTCCATTGAACTTCCTCACCAACCCCTATATTTTCATATGGGCTCCACCTATTATGAGTGCATCCATCTCCCCGTGTTTAAGATATCGTATGTCTATCTATTAATTTAAATTACTGATAATTTTAATTAATCAACTTCTAACTCCTTAACTAGTATCACTCAACCTTATCATCATGTTGGATCAAATCCACCTGTAGAATTTAACATGATGAACCTTATGAGCTCATCAAGGGGGCATCATCATCCTGACTCACCAAGACACAGATTCCGTCAATAATCAATGGCACACCATATAATTAATATTATTTCTTAACTTACCGGGCCTATCGATTTAACAGAATAAATCTCGCCCATTAGTAAATCAAAGAAATAAAATACTAAATATACGTGCTCGTTATTATATAGGGATTTAGAGATTGTACTCTGTAATAATCCAAGGTTCGATCCAATTATTAAGTTAGTACAAATTGGATCACTTCTATTTTGGTCCTGCTCAATATACACAAAGCACACTAGTGTAATTCTATGGTCAAGATAAACCGCACCTAATTACACTACAACCATCCTGATGATTTGTCCAACTTCATCTTGGTTGTGAGCCTCTACTTATACTCTACAAGGAACTGATAACATGATCTTCTATGTGTCACCACATACCATGTTATCTACAATGCAAAGTATGAGAATGTTATGCATATACTAATGTAAACATGCAACTGTGTTATCGTGATTCTCTTTCAAAATGTAGGTGTTTTATAAAAGGACAAGTCTTTTAGTATACATCCTAATAATCTCCCACTTATACTCAAAGACTCTGCTGTCCTCACACTGCCATACATCTGACTCCCATATCCTCTACATGCTGATCAAAAGCTTTCGCCGAAAGGGCCTTAGTGAAAGGATCCGCCAGGTTGTCCTCCAATGTAATCTTGGTGACAACTACATCTTCTCGCTTTATGATTTCTCATATCATGTGGTACTTGTGCTCTATGTGTTTACTCACCTTATGGGCTCATGGTTCCTTCGAGTTTGCAACTGCACCACTGTTATCACAATAGATTGTGATAAATCTGGGCAAACCAGGAATCACATCCAACACCATCATGAAGTTCCTGAGCCATACAGCTTCCTTGGCTGCCTCTGAGGCTGCTACATACTTAGCTTCCATGGTGGAGTCCACCACACATTTCTGCTTGACACTCCTCCATACTATGGCTTCACCTCCTAAAGTAAACACAAACCCCGAGGTAGACTTACTCTTGTCCCTGTCCGACTGGAAATCTGAATCCGTATAATCCACAGGGATTAATTAGTTTGCCCTGTAAACCAACATATAGTCCCTAGTCCATCTCAGGAATTTCAGTATATGCTTTACCACAATTCAATGTTCCTGTCCAGGGTTACTCTGATATCTGCTAACCATGCTCATGTCAAAACAAATATTTGGTCTCGTACACAACATAGTGTTGGTGCAAGATGCATCAGTAATGTCCTCCTCTAGTGTATCAATATTTAACAATATGCTTAAGTTAGTGATACATTGAACAACGTAAGGGTAAGTCAAGAAATCAGTACCAAAGTGAAGAAAAGTCCTAGTTAACCTAGGCAATAAGTCATGGTTCGAAGAATTAGGCACTAAGTCCTGATCATGGATTGGGCACTAAGTCCTAGACGTGGGCTGGGCACCTAAGACATGACCAAGGGTTGGGCACAAAGTCCTGATTCAAGGAATTGGGCAATAAGTCCTGGCCGAGGGCTGGGCACCTAAGTCCTGACATAGGGTTACACAATAAGTCCTGATTGCGGACTGGGCACGAAGTCCTGATTCGAGAAATTGGGAAATAAGTCCTGGTCGAGGGATGGGCACCGAAGACTTGGTGAGTGGAGCTGGGCACTAAGTCTTGGTGAGTAAAGCTGGGCAAAAGTCCAACCGGAGGAGCCGGTTGGCAAAACTACTCCTGAGAGGAGTAGGTGAATGGCGTGTTCCCCGGGAAGGGAACATAGGCGTCGGTTCGACCTAGGGATTCGTGGGAAATCCGAAGTCAGAACCAATTCATTAAGGCTAAGAATATATATGTGCTTGTCTTGTGTTTGTGTATCTTGCAAGTACTTAGAATTAAAGGCAAAGCAAGCGAGCAAACACAAAAAAAATGGCCTGCAAAGCTGCTCTTGGGCGCCTGAATGGATACAGGTGCCCCCAAGTTTTCAAGCGCCCTGGAAGCCAGGCTAATGAATCAGGCACCCAATAAGCTCCTGGGCGCCCAAGACTGGGTCCTTAAGTAGCTTCGCGAAGTTCACGATTTGGATGGATTTTTGACCACTACTGAGGCACCCCATAACAACACAGGTGCCCTAACTAAAGCTATAAAAGGGGCTTCGTGTTAGTATTGTGAGAGAAGTGTCCTAAGGTAATCGTCTTATGAATGTAATCATTTATTTTAATAAATGAATATTCACTATTTGAGTATACATGTTTGTGTATTTGATTGAGATCTTAAACTCATTTACTGAATGTCCGCAATACAATTCACAGCATGAGAGAATTTGTGATCAAGTCACAACTAGTGATTATCTCTATATGTGCAATTGTGAAGTATTGAAATTGTCCCTAGTCGATGAATTGATAAATATGTACACTATCAATTCTGTTGAGACTAGCATGTGTTATTCTCTAATCAGCTGATTCTCACTGGCTGGTGACATTGGGATGTCCGGAGATAAACATGAATGCTAGTTAAGGGAACTAGTTCATTGGAGTGACTGGCTGTAAAACTTCATATGGTAATCTACATATAGATATGTCAATGAAGTTCTTACTGCAGCTTAAGTGCGATGTTCCTTTGACTTGCGGTGTTCAAGTCATCTTGGTCATGGAGACTTATACTTTGACATCTTAAGCAAGCATCTCTAAGGAGGTGTGGACCCAGGATGGTTGGGTATAAGCCGAAGTGCCCGAAGATGTTTGAACAGCCTATAAAGGATTCACCACTCCTTGCGAGGAGATGTATACCCAAGGCCTATCGTCGGATTGTTACTCGAAGCCTCTGGCCAGAGCATCACATGTTCAAAGTATGAATCTCTCAGAAACATGAGAGTAACTAGAATCCATAGGACTAGAAAAACATTGCTTGGGCTAGGTGTGACGTAGTCAGCCTAGTGGGGACTGACACACATAGACCGTGTCCTGAACCAAGTGGGTATAAGATGGTGAAGGGAATGAGGCATGATTCATTATAGCTGCTGAAGGGTTTCAGAATTATTTCTAAGGTCAACCGTTGATCTTTCGATTAATTGGGGATCATGATGTACTACTAGGTGCCACTCATGATCGTTCTATAATTGGTTAATTATAGACGGCCAACATAAATCGAAAGCCTATTTAGTCACACGCACTACGAGTAATTTGAGGGATTTAAAACGAGTTGAAAATTAGATTTTTCGATCAAGAGAGATAAGTCGAATCTGAATTTTTCAGAGACGCATCGGAAGCTTAAAATGGCTAAGTCTTTTGAAGGCTTATTAGACGAATTAAATGAGTTTAATTCGTATGGTATAGGCTTGGGTTTGGCCGGCCAAAGAGGGTCCCCACCCTTTTTGTTTGGCAGGCCACATTAAAAGGGGAGAACCAAATTGTTTGGTTCAAATTATAAAATAAACCGAGCGTGGTTTGTTTTATAAAATTATGGATAATATATAAATTTTTATAAACCGAAGTTTGGTTTATTATTTTCATGAAAATTAAAATAAACTTTGAATAGTTTATTTTATTTTATAAAATCAATTATGAATTGATTTTTCCATGATAAGAAAAATTTATATAATAAATTTCTTATGAAAATTTATTCCATAATAAAAGGGGAGACATGGTTGTTTTTATTATAAATTAAATTATGATAAAAACTTAGCATGATGGAATAATTCATAGAAAAATTTATATGATAAATTTCTTATGAAAATTTATTCCATAAAAAGGAGACTTGGCGATTGAGAGGCTACTATATAAAGGAACCAAGGCAAGGCTGGAGATCAATCTAAGAGATCTAGAAATAAGCCCTCTCTCTCTCTCCTTCTCTCCCTCTCCCTCCTCTAGTGCCGCCGGCCCAAAAAGGAGGACCCCTTTGTTGCCGTGAGCTTCATCCACCAAGCAGCTGCCGAAGAAGAAGAAGAAGCGGGCGTAACTCCTTCCTTCCTCCCGGAATCTTGATTCCGTTCTTCGTTTGGTGGTTAGTCTTCCCATCTCTCTCTCTTGGTATTCTTGTCGTGCCTTTGGAAAATCTAGTAGTTCTTGTCGGCATGAAACTCGTGGCTTTGCGAAGTCATCCCGAAGAAAACTCGGCGTGGACGCGAATAGAGGCGGAGCTTCTAAGGGACGCTTACGGTTGGATCTCGTCCCTTCCTTCGAGTTACGTAAGGTAATAAGTAAATTAGTTTACTTTCTGCAAAATTTTAAATGTATGATCATGTCTACACAATATAAGGTTGCATACTTAGATGTGTGGTTAAATAATTTGGGAAATTATTTATGCTAAATCTTCCGCTGCACGTAATTAATTTTTAAAATTACGAACCCGCATCCATGTCAACATGCACCCGGTCCCAACAGTGGTATCAGAGCCGGTTAGTGTTCGACATAATCATATAATTGTTTTGCGGAAAACTTTGTCATGATCTCAATTTTGGAAAATTTTCCAATTATGGAAACTTTCCAATTATGATAAATTTTAGATTTAGGAATTTCAAAGTTTGGAAATCCTCATGAAATTTTGCAAACTTTTGAAATATCCTAGTTTCTGAAATTTTATGATAATAGTGAAAACTTCCCATTTTTGGAAACCTTCCAATTTTGAAAATTTCCTATTTTGGACATTTCCCAATTTTGGAAATATGTAAGTTTTCTTTATACCAGAAACTTACAAATATTCTGAAAGTTTTTTTGGAAACTTTCCATTTATGGAAAGCTCACAATTTTGGGCACTTTCTTTCAAAAAAGTCTAGACAAATTTATGGAACATTAATTGACAATTAAATTTGAATTGGTTTTTAAATTATTAACAAAATTCTTTACTTTAGGGAGTGCCTCGGGGAGCCACCCAAATTAAAGTTAGTTGTTGTAATTTAATTTCCTATTTTGAATAAGAATTATCAAGTTTAATTTAGCTACGCCTCGGGGAGCGGGCCAAATTAGATTTACGACAAATTTCTTTTCTCTGGGTATCTGAGCCTCAGGGAGCCACCCAAAGAAAATAATTTGTTGTAATTAATTAGTCCATAAATAAAATATGTGATCAAATTTTGGAAAATTTTGAGGTGATTCTCAAACGATAATTTCCTTATTTGATTTCTTACATATTGTTGTCTCCAAAATTAATTAGGAAAATTGTTTCCTATAGAGTTTATTTCCTTAAATAAGATTTTCATGAAAATAATATGTGGTTGAATTAAGGGAATCTGTATCTTAATTTAATAAGATTTGATTTAGAGAAATCAAAGTCTTAAACATATTATTTCCGAAATTGATTATGACAATTTAGGAAATTGATTCCCAAAACAATTCCTTGAATAAAGTATGAAATTGGAATAAGAAAATCCGGTTCCTAATTCAATTAATGAGACTTGATAAATTAAGTCACATACATACTTTATTAAGGAAATCGTTAGTACATGACATAATTATATGTCATGAATGTGCTTAGAAAGAAAAGGATGAGACCCAAAACCCCTTACAAAATATTAAGGCCAACACCTTCCATTAATATGGTTAGAACCGGAGTTTTGTTTCTCGTTTGGGTTGATGGACACATCCATGCCCGGCTTGAACCTCAACATGTTAAAACCATGGAATTAGTTTATGATTAATATAGTTGGAGTCAGAGGTCAATCCTTAGTTTTGGTTGTTGGACACATCCAAGCCTGACTAAACGGTTGAATGAGCTCCAACCATATTAAACATATTTCTTGATTAATGGGTCAGCCTTAAGCTTGGAGCATCGATTTATTGTGCCACAGCCAAGGTCGATGTAAAGAGAGGTGCAGTTGGGTGCTATGTATATTGTTGCATACTTGTTAATGAGTTAACAACCCAATGATTTATGCAAACATTCAATTAGTTGATAGCATAAAGTGATAGTTACATATATGTAATATGTAATCGGTATAATTACCTACCTTCATAGCTAAGAATAACTTGATGGCCACAGCCATGGTCATTCTTATCTATGGTTGGATATCAACCTATTTGGAGATGTTGCTACAATCTCCCGAATTGATAAAAAAGGTTATTCAATTCGAAAAATAAATAGGATTTAATTAATGTATGTTGATGCATTCTTTATCATTCTTCTCACATAAGCTCAATTTGTATTTCTAGGATAATCACTTGATCATGTCTTCTCTGAATTTGCGTTCCATTTTGGACACCAATAAGCTGACTGGGCCAAACTTCATGGACTGGCTTCGAAACCTGAGGATAGTCCTCAAGGCAGAAAAGCTTACTTATGTCCTTGAAGATCAACTTCCCAACCGTCCTCCCGAAAATGCAACTCCAGACCAGTTAGTGGCCTATCAGAAACATGTGACCGATTCTGAACTTGCGAGTTGCATCATGCTAGCCGCTATGGTACCTGAGCTACAAAAGCAGCATGAGCATATGGATGCTTATACCATCATCTTCCATCTTCATGAGCTGTTTGACGAGCAGGCGAGATCCGAAAGGTTCGAGGTCTCCAGGCTCCTCTTCACCTCTAAGATGTAGGAAGACACTTCTGTCTCACAGTTTGTGTTGAAGATGTTGGGGTACATTGAGCGACTAAGCACACTCGGATTTGCAATGGATCGCGAACTAAGTATTGACTTAATTCTGCATTGTTTGCCCAAAAGTTATTCACAATTTGTGATGAACTATCGGATGAACAAGCTGGAGACTTGATAAGTACCATTTTATTGATTATTTTAGTTGCTAAAATCCATGTTTGACCTATATTTTTCTTGCTTAATTGTGAAATTACCCTAGGTTTTAGAACTTACCTTTATTTTGGACTTAATTGCAAATCTTGATATTTTTGGATTATTTGGCCACTAAATTTTTGATCTATTTTTGTAGGTATGAAAGGTTCATGGACCTAGGGCATACTGGGTCAAACTTGAGTCGGAAGTGGACCCAGATCGAGTTATCAAGCTTCGGATTAATTTGGGTCGTCTGATTCAAAAGCGACTAGATCTGAGCCATCCGGGACCATCTGAAGCAATCCGAGCTAGGGTTAGGGTTGATCAAGCACTCTGATCAAGATCTGAAGGTTCCATTCCAATCAGAGCGCAATCAACCATTGGATCAAGCTCGGAGGGCTCTAGATCGTCCATTCAAAGATTAGGTTGATCTGGACCATCCGTTGTACATCTGGAGGATCCGAGCTACCACGAGGCAGATCCTGACCATTGATCAACATCTGGAAAGTTTAGGTCAGATCAGAGCAAGATCAGCTGTTGGATTTCCTCAAATCAATCTGAACCGTCCAATGCTAAGTACTTAATCAGAAACGCGCCGCAGCTTCTCCTCATCGCGTCTTCGCCGCAACAGTGTCTTCCTTCGTTTTTCTTCGTGTTCTTCAAGCTTTTCATCCATCCGAAGGCGTGATCACTCAATCCTTCACTAGAGCAAGGGCTAGGTCAATGGAGAGAGTACTTTGTGAGGTTTTCAGATCGGATTTTGCCCAATAACAGAGCTGCGTGAGGTTTCCGCAGTTCTGTTATCAGATTTCAGCAAGCTCAGCTGTGCACCATCGTCATTTCATCAAAGCTATCTAGAGGGGTTCCCTGGAAGGCTCTGATCATTCCCACATCCCAATCGTAATCCACCACAGCGAGGTTGAAGAAGTCGGAAGCAGTTTTCAACTTGAGCAGGGTCTGGATGGATTCGATAGCAGAGACGGTTCTTCCACTGATTTGCTGAGCTTACGGGTCCGAGGTTCTCCCTTGTGTGACGAATAAGGAGCTCTTGAGCTGGGGAAGGGTTGAGGAGTAGTTTAGCTAGTTAATTTTCATTGTTTTAGCTGTAATTTAAATTCTGTCTGTTTGCTTACTGAATTTCGTATCAGTTACTTAGATTCGATTTTTGGACTGTTTTAGTTTCAATTGCGTTTCATTTTGCAAGTTTAATAGCTAGGGAATGTGTTTAGGGGATAATTGCTTTTAATTACAATTTATTTCTTGATTTTAGCTTATGTATCAGTTGTGTCCCTGTTTTTCATCTTGCATATCAACAAATTCTGCAACTACAGTTTGTTATGCAATTTTAGTTCAGTTACTTATGCGTTTTGTGTCAATTAAATGTGAGTTTCACATAAGCCTTGCTGATCTTTAGAATGGTGAATCTATTATAGTGCAATTGTTGTTTTGTGGCCAAGTTATTGGCTGAATTTCTGCATTTGGTTAAATTTCTGCCACTTAGTTCATTCCTGCATTCGAATCAAGTCTGCATGCTAGTTTAGCTTCTGAAATTTTGGTTTACCTTAGTTTGTTCTGCATTCAATTACTTACTTTGCATGTGATTAGTTTAGTTTCTGCACATTCGTTTGGCTTGTTTGATCTGTGTTTAGTTGTATCTGAATTTCTGCACACAATTCTGTTTTTCTTGCATTTCATATCTGTTTTCTTGCATTTCA
>JAGFNQ010008332.1:0-77860 GCA_024364735.1 Boesenbergia rotunda | reverse complement strand
GATGCCCGCTGACCTTTCTCTTTTCGCAATCTGCCAAGTGTTTGATGTTTTGCTTCTTTGGCCAGGGAAGGGAAATCTTGACTTACTTGTTGGAGCATCCGGCCATTGTCTCCTCCTCAGATGCCTGAAGGACTCTCCGGAGACAAGGGTCTCCTCCGCCGACCGTTCGCTGCTCCGGCCACCTCGTCTACGTCTTCCAGCGAGAGTACGCCACCGTTGATCCCCGCCATCGTCCAGGTAACCCCCTTATCGCCCTCAAAGGCGTTTATTTCCACTCGATGAGCTCTTAGATCTGTTCCTGCTCTTGGTTTTGGGTAGCTGGTGGGCACGGACGAGGCGACCACTTGTGTCGGCCTTGTGATCCGCAGTAGGAACAGCGGAATGTGAGGATTTGGTGCTTTCTTGTTCCAGATTACACAAAGTTGAGAGTATTTTTTGTTATGATACGATTGTCCTTCTATGGCAGGACCTCTGTCAGCCATATGGATTTTCCGGGCGTGGTTAGCAATGGCCTCGAGCAAATGATGTCCTCCATTGTCGTCAATGATAACCCAGGAGATATTGCTTTTGATGTTTGTTTCACGTCTTTTTTCTACTTTGCCATATCCGACCATTACCAAAAATTTAGCTGTCAGCAAGATCCTAATTTTTGGCATGTAACGCTATATCTGCAGGTTCATCTCATTGGGGGCTTTGATGATAGGCCCAAAAAGGTTTGATTCATCGTGTCGGATCTTATTGGAATGCCAGCACACTAAACTTAATATTCTATGCAGCATTCAAGTGACAAAGTTGCATCAGAAAGAAAGCAGAAAAAAGAAGGTTTCTCTTTGCCTCTATGCTCAAAGCTGGTTGAAGTTTTGCAAGATAGCCAGTGGAAGTTTCACCTGCAAACATTATGTGTCCTCAAGCATAACACTAAAATAGATTCAATGGGAAATGCTTGCTGGCTCGGCAAAATATTAATATTAAATACAAGACATGGAAGCATGTCCCAGCTGCTAGTAAAGAATTAATAACGGAATCAGTGAATGTAAGTTAGCAATTTTTAACAATTATAATCTTTACCTTCTAATTATTATTAATGCCTTTAATCCTTTCTATCTCAGGTTAGATTAACAAGTAAAAAAGTATTATAATGTGGAGATTCTTTCTGAGAGAGGACTTGTCTCTTACTTTATGTTTTGTGCAGATTGGTTTTCTTGTGGCAGCACTCTTGGGCCTTAAAAGAGTTTTTTTTGGAGGATCATACATTCGTGGACATCCAAGCACAATGGACAACATATCATATGCTATTAATTATTGGTAACTATTATGCTAAGAAGATATAGAATTGTCAGTGTGAACCATCCAAATAAAATACTTTGTTTGAATTTCTTCTTTTTGTGCCCTTGTGTATCATAGATAATTGCTCAGCGATTAGCATCTTAGAAAATCTGATTCACAATTTACATAGTGTTTGATTTTTGGTTGCTTTCTATATCTAGGTCAAAGGGACAAATGAAAGCAACTTTTTTCCGTCATGAAGGATTCTTAGGAGCTCTTGGTGCCTTAATGAGTTACAATGACCATGATACTGAAGATACTGAAAGGGTACCCATGAAAACTCAAAAGGACTAGTGATGTTGCAACCTTTCTAATCTATTTTAGGATTAAGTTTTTTCTGTGTTAAGGACTGTGCTCTTCTTAATTGGGTTCTTGCCAGTCATCTCTCATCTATGCTTCAAATACATAGGGAAATCAAATGGTTCTGCCCCAAGGGCTGACTTTAACTTCTCTGCTTGTATAAAAATAATCAACAAAGTTTCTAGCTTTTTCTAAGTTGAATTGCCAGATGCATGCCATTGTCTTCCCATTTTGTAAATAGTCTACACTCGATGTCTTATTAGTCTCAAGACGGTTGACACTTGATTTTATCATTTATTTCCTCACATCCTAATGAGTTGGCATTATCCATACCATGTGTCTCTTACTAATCACTCAAGTTGTCCAGCTCCTAGAGAATTTCCAAAGGATAACCCTAGTGTTTACCAGGGCATTGCTTTCCTTATTTGATGGTTTAATACTACATGATTTAATCTTGATAACCATTTATTGATCAATTTTTTTATCCAAAAGTTTCTAATTCTGCTTTATCAACTTTCTATATTTTCTTCTTTATAAGATCTACATAAAATTCATTGAGCTACATATTTGTTTTGTCACTTATCATGATAGGACCTGCTTTCTTTTTTTTTTAAATGATAGGACTAGCTTTCTCTTTTTATGTCCCAACACCCGACTTGCTTAACTGTTTTCTCTGGATGATTTCATACACTATTGCCTTTCATTCCCGTCTTTCCTCCTAGCTGACTTCCATCAAAACTTGATGTTGACCATATCACTTGTGCAGTAGTGTCTTCGACAAAATAGGTATGCATAATGCATATTGAACCTGCATACTCCTACTCAATGCAGAGTTATACATTATAAGTTGTCACTACAACAACCAAGCTTTATCCTGGGGTTGGCATATTATAAGCTGTCACTCATGAGAAAAATATTAAGATGGTTTTATTTAGATTACTGTAGGATTCGTCAAATTCTTAGCATTTACTCAACTACGCAAATTTTATTTCTTTTTTCTTCTTCTTTTTTTTTTTTGAATTGCAACAGCTTGAGGAACCCTACTGTTTTTTTCCATGCTGTTGCTTGACAAAATGTGGTTACAAGAGTTCTCATGAAACTTAAACACACTTTATCAAGAACACTATTTTTCAAAGACAAATTGAAAGACGTAATAAAAGAACAAAACACTAGTTATGAGCTTCCATTTTCATTCTTTTTGCAACAAAATGTCAGCGATTCAAGGAATTTGCAACTAAAAGGTCAAGTAATGATGTTTCTAGTGATAAACAAAGCATACAGTTTCTCATCACTTCTTGATTGTGAATCATGATATCATGAAAATGTTTTGCTCTGATAAATTAGTTTGCAATTGTATATTGAATATTCCAATATTCACATAATCACTTTTACATGATCGTAGGTTTGTGGATTTTGAGAACTTGACAATGATTGACCATGCTGCCTTTTCTCCACCACTTTATTCCCTAACATTTATTGTCTAGTTCTATAAAAAAAAATGAGTGCATTTTGCAAGAAAAGTTTTTTTGTGTCTCTAGTTCTCTCTCTCTCTTCAAATAATCATAAGTTTAGTTTAAATTTAATCAATTGCTTTAACATTTTGTTACCGTTAGTAATAGTTTAAGATGTATATCTTTGCAATTTTCTTGCATACAAAGTGAAGGTTAGTTTCCCTGTTTCTGAAAACATGCTTCAATCATGTCCAGCAACATTTTCCCCTCATTTACCAGTGTCTGAATTATAGTGGGTTTTGCATGAGAAATTCCATGGCTTTAGGGTTTTCCTAGAGTTTCATTTTTAGCCTGTTTGACAGGAGTGTGACCATGAACCTTCAGCAAATATGGATGGAAACTTAACGTCTGAACATAACGAACACAGCATATTTCCGTATCTCCTTGTCAATGTTGGCTTAGGTGTTAGCATGATTGAGGTAATCTTGAATAGGAAAATTAAATAAAAGTTTAATTGCTTGTTTTGGTAACGGGACAAATTAATAACTAGGCCTCAAGCAGGTGATTGAAAAATGGAAATTTCAGCGTATTATTGGGACACATTTAGGTGGTGGTACTATACTAGGCCTTGCAAGGTTGTTGACAGGGTGTACAAGGTAATAATTGCTGGAGAAGTTCTTCCATGCTTTGTATCATATTGATTTTTTATATCACACATCTTTTGTAGCTACGCAGAGTTATTGGAGTTGAGCCAAAGGGGAAACAATCTAGCAGTAGACTTGACTGTTGGAGACATATACGGAGAGCAGGGTTACTCAAAGGTAAATTTTCCTACTTTACGCTGATTTATTTAATGTAATACATAGCACAGTTCATGCATCCTGAAAAAAAAAACAAGTAGAATAATCAAAAGATTTCTGGTTGGGTGGAGTACAGAGCTAAGAGAAACAACTGAAGCCTTACTAGCTACTGTTACAGGAGCGAGCTCACTATATTACATAGCACAGTTTATGCAGCCTTAGTTGGGTGGAGTAACAGAGCTAGGGGAAACAACTGAATGTTTCAGGAGCTCACTCATTGCATCACGTAGCACAGTTGGTGCTGCACCAAAAGTAGAATAATCAGAGTTTTTTGTTGGGTGGAGTAACAGAGCTAGGGGAAACAACTGAAGCTCTATTGGCCACTGTTTCAGGAGCTCACTCATTGCATTACGTAGCATAGTTGATGCTGCACCAAAAGTAGAATAATCAAAGAGTTTTTTGTTGGGTGGAGTAACAGAGCTAAGGGAAAAAACTAAGCTTGTACTGGCTACTGTTACACAAGCGAGCTCATTATATTTTGATTGAAACGCCCATGATTTGATTGCGAAAAGGAGTAACTTATTCTGGTGAATAAGTGAACATTGGCTAAAATCCATAACCTTGAGGCTTTTGCAAGTTGTGCTTTGGCCTTTCCTATAAGCGCATCATCCTTCACTTTTGAAATCTTGTTTTGGTCATCTGTTGCTACAGCAAACTGTCTGCTTGTTGTAGCTAAACTAGTTACTCTTCTTTTGTATTATTCTGAAGTTTCTTTGTTGGGGTTATACTTTCTACCTTCAGTTTTGCACTTTTTGGCAGGTTGCTTTTTGTCAAGCTAGTCCGTTTATGCTTCACCTGTTTCTAAGTTCTGTCATTTGTTATATTACGTTAAGTGGCTGAGCTGTTGCTCACTCATTATTTTTCAGAAAAAGTAGAATAATCAAAGATTTGAAAAATGACAATTTTTCTTAGTCTATGTATTCTCGGTCGTCTTGTTGTTTCCTTTATGCCTTGCTCATGTATGAGGCAAGTTAGATGTGCCACAGTTTACCTACTGAAAAGTCGATAACTCTCTTCATTGGGGAACTCATTTACTCATTGCACGTATGGTTTATGATTTCTATCTAAAATCATGGTGCAATAGTGCATTTTGAATTTTGCAGTACATGAGACTGTCTGTACCTTATTAGTCAGATGCTGTATACATTTGGTGGGCGACTGATATTCTTTTATAACTCTTTTGTTCTGCAAAAAATAACAGCATGGTCTTCCAGCATCAATAACCGCATCAGCCTTTGGTAAGGTAACCTCAAACAAACTTTCCGACTACAAAGCAGAGGACCTTGCCGCAACTCTCTTGAATGCTTTCACATACAATCTTGGACAGGTATATAACCATTTTGTCATTTATTTTTTTGATTTAGAAAATGCTGATAACCTGATAATATCACTCCATAGTGATGTTCTAACTAGATAGAATTGTTAAATTAACTAAAGAGCTAAAACTAATGCCTGGATTTGAGCACCTGTTTGCTTGCATAAATATTGGCAGTATCAAATTGTAATAAGAATTCTTAACACACTAATTTTCACCTACTATGCTTTTATATTATCCTACTAAATTTTATCTAATTGGTATTGATCTTTTTTTTTTATCTGTGTATTCTCGTCAAAATGATGTGATCAGTGAGCATCTTTTATTGGCAAGTGTTTTTTTTTAAGATTCTAATTGTTTGCTCGTGGTGTCAAGTAATCCATGAGATTTCATTTGTTCCACACATCTATAGATTATTGTCTTTGTTACCTTTTATTTTGTCAGGCCTAAGAGAAATTGTGCATATGTAAATATCTCTCATTATCAAATACTGATGTCTTGTAGATCTCCTGGCTAGTGGCAAAGCTTTCTGGGCTCAAGAAAATATTTTTTCGAGGAGCTTACATATGTGGTCACGAAAAGATAATGGACAAAATTTCTAGATCACTTAGATACTGGTAATTACTCATATCATTGTTATATTTGTTCTCTTATTTAAACTAAAGAATTTTATGTTATTAGGTCAAACGGTCAGCTGCAAACAACCTTTTTATGCCATGAAGAATTTCTGGGAGCTGTGGGTGCATTTTGGAGTTATGAGAACATGGGCATAGACGAGTTGGCAACTAAGGAAGTCATAAAACAAGTTTTGCTGGGAGCTCCATATGTAGGAGAAAAGTCACCATCTTGGTCGCCAAAGAAATTATCAGACAATGTAAGTGAGAAAGCAAACTTGTGTCATAATTAATCAAATTGCCTAGATTGCTCCACCTTTTGGTTTCAAACTCAAAATAGTAGAAAAATTTCTTCTTTGGTAGTTCATGCATCAAGTCAAATTTGCATACCACTGAATTTACCATTCGCAATTTTGTAATAGCCCCAGCAGTACCCAGTCAACTAATCTATTCATTATGTATAACAAAGCATGCTGGTTTTACTAGTGAGTGATGAAAAGCTTTTGAAGAGGTTCTTAAAAAGCCTTTGTAAATCCAATATAGGGGGAGCTTTTGAAAAGCTTTAAAAAACCCGTTTTGGTGAAAAAGTCCCAACTTGGAAGGTTAGGTGTGAAAAAGTCCTAGCTTGGAGGGTTAGGTGTAGAAATTCCTAACTTGGAGGGTTAGGTGTGAGAAAGTCCTAGCTTGGAGGGCTAGGTGTGAGAAAGTCCTAGCTTGGAGGGCTAGGTGTGGAAAAATCCTAACTTGGAGGGTTAGGTGTGGAAAATCCTAAGGTGTAGGATGCCTTGGGATAGGATTCATGTATGCATTGCATATGCATTTGTTTTAGCATGACTTTTGCTATTAACTACTATCTTGCTTTCCCTAACTTAAACGTATTGTCAAATATCAAAAAGGGGAAGATTGTTGAGGCAATTTGTGGTCCAGAATGACCAAGTGTTTTGATGTTTGAGCAAAGGGTTTAAGTTAGGTTTACCCTTGTGTTCTTATATGTGTATGTTGAATGTGCAGGTTGTACAGGTTACACATATAGACTTGGCTGGACGGCCTCGGTAGAGTGAAGGGTGGCATGGAGACAAGCTGGAGGCTTGTGTACGCACCTGAGGGACCTTGGAGAGCAGGGACGATGAGCTGATGAGCGCGGACTTCGAGGCATACGTGAAGGATGGCATGGAGGCAAGCTGGAGGCTTGCGTGCATCCGAGGGACGGGAGCCGAAGATGAAGAGGGCATGAAGGCAACAGTTGAGGCTACGGAGGAGGAGTCAGTCGAGTCGTGAGGGTACGAGTGCTGTGTGATTATACTCGGGAAGGGTTCAGCTGGGGACCAGTCAACTACTCTGGGAGCATTCGACTGGTAGGTGGCTGGTGAGTTGGCTGAGAATTCGAACGTTGGGGTGCAAGGGTCGAATTTTAGTGGCACCAGTCGACTGCCCTGAGAGAGCAGTCGACTGGTGGCGAGGGTTTCAGCCCGAGTCTTATTTAAAGCGGACTTCGTGGTGGCTGAGATCCGTGACAAAACTCGCTTTGGTAAAGTGAGTTAGTAGTCTTTTGTGCTCAGATAGCGTCCAAAGTGTTGTGGTGAAGTTTCTCCACCCACAAGGAGCAACGAGGGCTAGCCGGAGGTTATTCGGAGAGTGATCCACCGACAGATTCTTGGATTAGTCACCCGTCCGGGGTGGATACCAAGTAAATCAGGTTGTTAGCGTTGTTCTTCACTGTTAGTTTTGTTTTTATTATATATTCCGCTGTGCAACTAACCGTGTAGGAAGAAAGGGGGTCGAAAAATTACTATTCACCCCCCCTCTAGGAAACACATTCGATCTATAACAAGGCAGGGTATCGACAACGATCCCCTCGCCGAAGCCCTTCCCCTCGTTGACGACAATCAGGGGAGGACAGATCCAAGCGTCGATCCAAGTCACGTTCGAGGGGAAGGAGTCGGGAGATAATGCCCTGCCAATTTATCTCCCATGAAAGGGATCCCAAGAAGGGCAAAGCTCCGATGCGTGGACCTCCATCGGGCCATGTGGGAGTAATCTCATGAGGGCCGACTAGAGGAAACTCTTATCGGGCAACGAAGGCCCATACCCGCCGGCTGGAAAACTATGCCATTGGGACGAGCAAAGACAAGCGTCAGGGCCCGGTTATTTCATTCGGCCTTGACGATCTGGAGGATGTGGAAGCCCCCCGTGAAGATGGATTGGTAATCCTTGCCAGAATAGCTAATTACGAGGTTAAACGCATCTTTGTGGATACAGGTAGCTCCGTCAATATCCTGTATAAGGCAACTCTGGACTAGATGCAGGTTGACAAGGATGAGCTGCATCCTGTCTCCACTCCGCTGTTCGGCTTCACCAGATACAGGGTATAGCTGATGGAACAGATCTCCTTATCTCTGTCGTTGGGGGACGACACGCTACAGAGGACAAGGAGGACGCCCTTCATGATCATGGATGTCCCATCGTCCTACAATGCCATCTTGGGGTGATCGGTGCTCAGCCTATTCCAGTCGGTGGTCTCAGTCTACCACCAGAAGATTAAGTTCCCGATGGGCGAGCAGGTGGCCGAAGTCAAAGGAGATCAATTGGCTTCCCGGCGGTGCTACAGTGGGAAGGTCAGAACAGAAGCCCACAAGAACCCGAGGACGCATGAAGCGTTGCAAATCGACCTGGCCAATCCTCGAGAAGGAGAAGGGCCTAAAGAGGAACACAGGGAGGTTGAAAGTGAAGAGGTCCAAATTCATCCTCAATAGGCTAGAGGAATCACTAGAATTGTTGTTAATCTTATGCCAGAACTGAGAAGCTGTTTGATGGACCATCAGGACATGTTTGCGTGGGATACTAAAGAGATCAAGGGAGTCCCTCCTACCTTGGTCATGCATCGGTTGCATATAACCCCGGGAGCACGACCGGTAAAATAGAGGCGAAGACACTTTACACCCGAACAAGACAAGATGATCAGGGAGGAGGTCGCAAAGTTGCTGAAGGCTGGACATATAAGAGAAGTTCAATTCCCGACCTGGCTGACGAATGTTGTTCTAGTCCCTAAGCCCGGGGATAAATGACGGCTCTGTATTGATTTTCGTGATTTAAATAAAGTCTACCCTAAAGAATATTACCCCTTGCCTCGCATTGATCTGCTGGTGGATTCTACCTCTGGCTGTGATTTCATTTCAATGTTGGATGCATATCAGGGATACCACCAGGTCCCCCTTGCTCGGGAAGACCAAGAAAAGGTCAGTTTCATGATGGCAGATGGTACTTACTGCTACAATGTTATACCGTTCGGGTTGCGCAATGCAGGGGCAACCTATCAGCGAATGATGAATAAGGTCTTTCGCCACTAGATCGAGAGGAATATTGAAGTATATGTAGATGATATCCTGGTCAAGACAGAGAAGGGGAAGGACATGATAGCCTACCTAGAGGAAACATTCGCCACCTTGAGAGCCAACAAGCTGAAACTGAACCCCACTAAGTGTTTGTTTGGGGTGAAGAGTGGTCGGTTTCTCGAGTACATGGTGACGAGAGGGGGATTGAGGCTAATTCAGAGAAAGTGAAAGTCATTCTCAACATGTCATCCCCTCATAATTTTAAAGATGTACAGCAGCTAAATGGCAAAATTACAGCTCTGTTCTGGTTCATCTCTAGATCTGCTGACAAAACTTTATCGTTCTTCAAAATTCTGAGCAAGGCTGTCAAGTTCGATTGGGATGACCAATGCGAGAAAGGTTTTATAGATTTGAAAGTATATCTCTTTGAACTCCCCATCCCGTATAAGCCGTTGGAGGGAGAAACGTTATTTGTCTATCTGTCCGCAGCTGAGCAAATCTTGGGTTTTGCGCTTATTCGGGAGGAGGAGACTACTCAGTATTGTTGGAGAAATCTAGGTACATTGGGTTTTGATGTTTGGGCAAAGGTTTAAGTTTGGATTATTATTGTATTTGATGTGTATTGTGAGTATGCAGGATATAGGTACAACAAAGAAAAAAAGTCCAAGTGGCAACTTGGCAAAGAAAGATCCAACAACAAGGACCGAGGTCGAAGGAAGCTCCAGAAGGCAAGACGTGAAGAATGGAGAGGCATCCGAGAGACGTAAGGTTGATGGAGGAGGCTAGAAGGCTAGGTCTAGGTTAGTCGGGTGAGGACGAGTGCTGAGTGACTGTACTCGGGGTTAAAACCCTAGATTTAGGGTTTGGGCAGTCGATTGCTGCGTGTAGCAGTTGACTGGTATAAGTCACAAAAAGATCAGTCGACTGATCTTCTATGTAGTCGACTGGTGTCCACTGGAATTCAAATGTTGGGTTGTAACGCTCGAATCCAAGTGGACCAGTCGACTGGTTTTGGCATCAGTCGACTGGTAACGACTGTTTCTGGGTCGAGCTCTATTTAAGAGAGCTCGGTTTGGCTGAGCAAAGGTTGACAAAATAAGCTTGGGTAAAGCTTATTAGTAGTCTACAAGTGCTCAGGCATTGTGCAAGGTTGCATCGAGGTTTCTCTATCCATAAGGAGTGACACGAGCTAGCGGGAGGCTTTCCGAGGAGTCATCCACTAACGGATCGGGATCGTCCACCATACAGACAGCCGTGGAGTATGAGTATCATCTCTGAACCACGTAAAGGTTTGGTGTTAGTGTTTGTTTATTTGTGTTGCTTATAGTTCCGCTTGCGCACGCTAACACGTGTAGGAAGAACCGATGACCAAAGTGGGTGATCGACTATTCACCTTCCTCTAGCTGTACGCATCAATCCCCAACAAGTGATATCAGAGCGACGTTGGCTCGTCTATGGACTAACCGCCGGGAGAGCAAAGGCGCTAAAGGAAGATGGACTCGGAAGGTCCGCTAGGATGGGATACTCGGATCCCACCTCCATATGATCAAAACGACTTCAATTATTGGAGGAATTGATTGGAGACTTGCTTCCAAATGGATTGAGACCATTGGACTGCATTAGAGGTTCCATTTGAAGCTCTAACGGACAAGAAGAGGAAACGCCTTCGACCTCGGTATTGGACCAAGGATCAAATGGAGGAAGCGGAGGCGGATAAGGAGGTAACGAGAATTGTTTTAAACTTATTACCTTCTTATATTGTGTCTCGTGTAGGTGATTACAAGAATGCCTATGAGCTATGGAGAAAGGTGATAGTTCTACACGAAAATTCTACACAAGGACGTGGAGGGGAGGAGCCCAAGGGAAAGGGGTCATTGGTCTAAGAGAAGGAGAAGGATCAATTGGAAGTTGAATTGAGTTCAACATCTGAAGAGGAGGAGGAAGTGGAATCGTCTATATCCTCAAGTGAGGAAGAAATAGAAGAAATCTCCACTTCAAGGATTGAGAGAGAGGAGAGACCATCTTCAATGCCAGAGCAAGAAAAAGCTTCCACCTCCACCAAAGCAAAGTTAAAGGATTATATCATTTGCTTTGGGTGCAATGAGAAGGGACACTACAAGGACAAGTGTCCATTAGGTAAGAAAAAGAAAGTAAACCCTAAACCCAAGTCAAGTTCTTTAACATCTAACATGGGTTGTAGGGAAAAAAATGATAAGAAGCATATAATTTGCTTCACGTGTGATAAACAAGGCCACTACCATACAAAATACCCAAGGAAAGGAGAGCTTAAGAAGCTAGGACATTTGAAGAAATTGGAGAAGAAGAAGAGCTCAAATCAAAGGGGAGCTTTAAAGGTAAAAGGAAAGGTAATCCCTTATTTAAAATTTAATCCAATTTCAAATTCCTATATGCTTGTTAAAAATAATGTAGATTATTTACCCAAGCATAATCATGGATTTAGATATAATGATAGGAATAGGGTTAACAAGGTAGATAACCCTAGGAAATCATTATCCAAAACTAGACCTAATAAAACCAAAACTACCATGCCTAAGGGAAGGAAGGTAATTAATGATCAAGGCATTAATCCCAAGAAAGTGAGACATATGCCTAGAAAGATGGGTAGGTCTAGGAATGTCCAAGGTGGACATGTTGACTCTAGGGTTAAAGCTCTAGAGTTAGAAAATCAAGTCTTGAAGCCAAGACTTAAAGAAATGGAGAGAGTCCTAGATAGGTTCATTATTGGACCTAGGGGACTTGACATGTGCTTGGGTGTTCAAAAATACAAAAATGTAAAATTGAGTACCTCCAAGACCAAAAGAATGTCAAATGCCAGAAGGTCACAAGACATTGGTAAGGGAGGAGTAATCAAGGACAAGATGTCCAAGATTAAGAAGGTAACGGTTGAGAGCCAAGGATCACCGGAGGTACATCGGTGTGACTTAGTAGCCTTGGATGAGTCACCTAGGGATGTGGCTAAGGTTAAGAGCTCAAGGGGGAGTTCTAGGAGTCAAATTGGGATCCATGGTAAATGGATCTCGGGAGGATTTCTTCCGGAAATCTAGATAGACTATAGAGTGTGCCAAAAGGTTTGGAGACAGATTTGAGTCTCAATCCTTAGGTTTTGACACATTGGGTTTATATTTCATGCATGAAAATATGGCATTGGGGTCATATTGCATGAAAATTAGTTTTTGATGTATAGATGTCATATAAACCAATGTTAGAGATGCATTGTGGTTTGGTATGGGCAGATACATCCAGAGGAGACCAAAATTAGGACTTTAGGTCAAAATTTTATTGAACCATCTAGATAGTTTTGGATTTTATGTCAATCTTGGGATCCGAAATATATACATTTTTAAATGTATTTTTTCCAAGTAGACACGAGTACCACAAACCTCTCCACAAAATTTGAGAATTTTTGGAGACTTGTAGAATTTCTGGTGCATTTATGAAATTGAGTCAGAAATGTAAAAATGAGTTGATATCAGGGTATCAATAAACTTATGTAGAGGTCAGTCGACTGATAATTTTATGAGTTGGGGGTTTCGACTAGGTCAGTCGACTGGTAACTATCTCAGTCGACTGATACAGGTTGAAATTATTTTTCAGCAGTCGAAAAGTGTCCTAATGATATAAATAAGTGTATAATCTTATGGACGGTTAATACACTTTGTTTATGATCATTAGAGGTTAAAGAATTCAATAATTGGGATATTATTGGAGTTCTTTTTGATGTGTGACAAAGAGGGAGAAGTGTGAGTTTAAGTGGGAAACCAACATACCTTTGCAAGAAATCCAAGCTCAAGGGGGAGCTTAGGTGAAGGGGGAGCATTTGTTGGTAAAGGGGGAGAAGTACCTTTGCAAGGAAAATCTACTCAAGGGGGAGTTTAGGTAAAGGGGGAGCCTAAAGTTAGGTTTCATGATTTATCTGCTTTGTTGTTGTTTTCCTAACTTAAACGGGTTGTCAAATATCAAAAAGGGAGAGATTGTTGGAGCAATCTAAGTACCTTGGGTTTTGATGTTTGGGCAAAGGTTTAAGTTAGGATTATTGTTGTATTTGATGTGTATTGTGAGTATGCAGGATATAGGTACAACAAAGGAGAAAAGTCCAAGTGGTAACTTGGCAAAGGAAGATCCGATAATAAGGACCGAGGGTCGAGGCCGAAGGAAGCTCCAGAAGGCAAGGCGTGAAGGATAAAGAGGCATCCGAGGGACTCAAGGATGATGGAGGAGGCTAAAAGGCTAGGTCTAAGTTGGTCGGGCGAGGACGAGTGCTGAGTGACTGTACTCGGGGTTAAAATCCTAGATTTAGGGTTTGGGTAGTCGACTGCTGCATGTGTAGTCGTGAGTCGACTGGTGTCGGCTGGATTTTGAACGTTGGGCTGTAACGTTTGAATCCAAGTGGACTAGTCGACTGGTGTTGACACCAGTCCATTGGTAACGATTGTTTCTGGGTCGAGCTCTATTTAAGAGAGCTCGGTTTGACTGAGCAAAGGTTGACGAAATAAGCTTGGGTAAAACTTACTAGTAGTCTGCAAGTGCTCAGGTGTTGTGCAAGGTTGTTGCGAGGTTTCTCCACCCACAAGGAGTGACGCTAGCTAGCCGGAGGCTTTCCGGGGAGTCATCCACCGACGGATCGAGATCGTCCACCTTACGGACAGTCGTGGAGTAGGAGTATCATCTCCGAACCACGTAAAGATTTGGTGTTAGCGTTTGTTTATTTGTGTTGCTTATAGTTCTGCTTGCGCACACTAACACGTGTAGGAAGAACCGACGACCAAAGTCGGTGATCGGCTATTCATCCCTTATAGCCGTACGTATCAACCCCCAACAAGTATCTCATTTACTTCTTCAGGCATCTCCTGAAGGACGCATGCAGAAACTCGGTATACTACTCTGGAGAAACTGGCCCCGGTGTGGTCCCTTTAACGCTCGTGTTAATCTCGTAGGGCGTAGACATCTGTAGGACCGATGCACGTGAGAGGGGGGGTGAATCACGTGACTTTTAAAATCTTCGTTATAGGATCAAAGTCGATAGAAAATTGTACGATGCTTTGAAAAACATGCACAGCGGAAAAATTAAAACGAAAAGCGAAAGCGAAAAATAATAAAAAGTTACACGAGAAGTTTTACTTCGTTCGGAGCCTTCGGCGACTCCTACTCGAAGACCCAGGCTCCTTGAGCCTTTCCTGTGGGCAATCCACTAAAAACCTCTACCGGCAAACTCCCGGTAGAGTGATTCGAATACAAGATTAGGTGGAAGTATAACAACCCTACACTTCCCCTTTTAATAATTTAAGTGCAGACAGAACAAAAATTATGTTACCCAACACTTAGATTTCTCTGAAGCGGCTTGGGTGTTGGGAGCGATCTTCCGGCAGCGGTCGGACAACATCGAGTCAAAGCACAAACCGCAGCAGAGGAGCGTGGAAGCAAGAGAGTGCCAAAGCTTGAACCAGAATGAAATTTTTCTATTTCCTAGAGGGCTTGCTTGCTTCCTTTTATAGTGCCTCGATGCATGATCTTCTCAGCTCAAATTTTATCCATCAGCAAGAAGGAATAATTCAAACAATATAATGTTTCTATCTTTGCTTCACTTAAATAATTTAAATAAAATTTAATCTGAAAAAGTTAACCAAGAGGTTTTATCCTCTTACCTCACCAAGGCTTTTTGTTTTTCGAAAAAAAAATTCAAAATACAATTTAAAAAGAGATTTTATCCTTCTAGCTAGGCTTCACGTGAGAATTTTAAGCATTAATAGGAATAATTAGAAAATAACAATAAGATTTTATCCTTAGTAGGAATAATTTTATTCTCCAAAAAAATAAGAAATATGAATAATTTAAATGAAAATTTATCCTCCACCGAGGCTTTAGATGAGAATAAATTTATAAAATTAACCTACAAAATCTAATTAGTTCATATATCAAATAAATCCTGTAAAATAGAGTTAATGAATTTAGAGTTAATTAGACCCATCCAAACCTGGATAAGGATCTAACCAGGACTCAACCGAGGTCACCAAAATGGGCCTAAGTTGGACCACGCCTACAGTCCTAAAATAGGACCCGTCCTCACTGGTTCGCTCCTCCAGTGACTTACCTTACTTACCTCGTGCAGCTCTACTCAACTTCTTAACCCACCAGGTCTTCCTGCCAGGGCTCAACCACCCTGGTCTTTTTGCCAAGTTTCAACCAACTTGGGCTTTAGCCAATTGTCAGGCCCCATGAACCCAACTGGACTTCTTGCCAGGACTCAACCACCCTGAACTTCAGCCTGGTGTCAGGTCCTAAGTTTTTCAACCCTGCACACTTAGTAAAGAGGTCAAAACCAAAAGCAAGCCTAACTTTAACCTATTTGTCATTCATCAAAACCCAAGTTTAACTATTAGTGCAAATTGCACCAACAATCTCTCCCTTTTTGATGCAATGACAACCTGGGTTAAAGTTAGAACATACCAGATAAAGCAATGAGTCCAAAAAGAATATGCAAATGACATGCTCTAAGATCTGGAATTTTTAATTTCTTTAAAATTTTAATTTCTAAAAATTTAACTTCTAACTTAACCCTTAAACCCTCCCCCTTTGGCATTCATCAAAACTAAGAAATAATAAGTGCGCAAGCATCAGAAATAAACGAAGCATTCAAGTAATATGCCAGCCAAAAAAAACTTTAAGTATTTGGGGAAGAAAAAATGCTTAACAAGCATACTAAGTTTCTGAACTGATTCAGAGGGGGAAGTCAAGTTCTTAATTTTACACAAGCAATCTGAGAGCATAAAGAAAATAACTAGGTGTAAATTTAGAAATGACTTTTCTAACACCATTTTCAAAAAAAACTTCCTTCAAAATATTAATCTTTTCCAAACCAATAAAGAATATCTCAAAGCGAATTAATGAAAAGGAGAAGATTTCTCCAAAATTTTCTTTTCAAAAGATCATTTAGAATATTTTCAGGATTAATTTGAGGGAAAACTTTCAAGATCGTATTCGAAAGAGCACAAAAAGAGAAAGATTTTAACATATGCTCTCCTTGAACCAAGTAAGAATTTTAGCCCTTTTTAGGTGTCTAACCTTAATTACTAGCTAACTATCTAGATGATAGTAGTGTTCACTAGGTTAGTCAAGTCAAGTAACTTATCAGAAAATCCAATAAGTTCAAATTGGGATGTTCTAGGATACCAAATTCCTAAACTTTCTGTCCCTTTAAGGTACCTAAATATTCTTTTAACTAGGGTTAGATGCGACTCTTTAGCACATGTTTGATACCTAGCACACATACTAACTGCAAAGAGAATGTCAGGTCGACTTGCAGTCAGGTAAAGTAAGCTGCCTATAGCACTTCTATAATATTTAAGGTCAACAGGTTTGCCATTTGGGTCACTATCTACAGTTTGATTGGTAGCCATAGGTGTTTTAATTTCTTTTGCACTATCCATTCCAAATTTTTTAAGTAGTTCTTTAGTGTATTTTTGTTGATAGACAAAAGTACCCTCACTGGTCTGTTTTATTTGTAGCCCTAAAAAGAAAGTTAATTGGCCTACTAAACTCATTTCAAATTCATTTTCCATTACCGTTATAAAATCTTGCAAAAATTTTGAGTTAGTTGAGCCAAATATTATATCATCTACATATACTTGGGCTATAAAAATATCATTTTTTAAGGTTTTAACAAATAGTGTTGGGTCAATTTTACCTTGGTTAAAACCTTTAGATACTAAATGGTTAGACAGTCTTTCATACCAGGCCCTAGGGGCTTGCTTAAGTCCATATAGGGCTTTTTTTAGTTTAAAGACATAGTCAGGGTGTTCTAAGCTTTCAAAACCAGGGGGTTGTCCTACATAAACCTCTTCCTTAATTAGGCCATTTAGGAAGACTGACTTAACATCCATTTGATACAATTTGAATCCTTTATGGGCTGCATAACTTAAAAGCATCCTAATAGACTCAAGTCGAGCTACAGGGGCATAGGTTTCATCATAATCAAGTCCTTCTACTTGGCTAAACCCTTTAGCTACTAACCTAGCCTTATTCTTGATTATTTCACCTTGTTCGTTAAGTTTATTCCTAAAGACCCATTTGGTTTCAATGAACTTTTTATCTTTAGGTAAGGGTACTAAATCCTAGACTTGACTACGTTCAAATTGGGCTAACTCCTCTTGCATAGCTATAATCGAATCAGGGTCAAGTAAAGACTCTTCTACTGATTTTGGTTCAATTTTGGAAATTAAAGCAATTTGGCTAAGGTTTCTAAAGACTGACCTAGTTTGAACCCTTAGTTCTGGATCACTTATGATTTGATCAATAGGGTGGGCTGAGCTGACTTGAATAGTTCTGGTTTGGTTGGGTGAAGGTTCAGTCAGATCATGGTCTTGGTCCTTAATTGGGCTTTCATCTGGGTCAGTACTGGACCTAACAAAATCAATTGGTTGGTAGGTGGTTTGATCAGAGTTATTTGGGTCAGATGTTTCATCAAATTTTACATTTGTAGTTTCTTCAATTCATAGGGTAGTTTTGTTATAAACTCGATAGACTCTACTGGTAAGGGAATAACCTACAAAGATACCTTCCTCAACCTTAGATGTAAACTTTCCTAAGTGTTCTCTAGTATTTAATATATACACTTTACATCCAAATACTTAAAAATACTTAATATTAGGTTGTTTGTTATAATAAATTTCAAAAGACGTTTTTCCTAGATTTTTATTTATAGTTATTCTGTTTTGTACATAGCAGGCTGTACTGACAGCCTCGGCCCAAAGGTATTTAGGTAAGTTGTATTCATTAAGCATTGTTCTGGTTGCTTCTTGTAGTGTTCTATTTTTTCTTTCTACAATTCCATTTTGTTGAGGTGTTTTAGGGCAGGAGAATTCATAGTGGTAGCCATTTTCTAAACAGAATTGATTAAATTTTTGATTTTTGAATTCCCCGCCATTATCGCTCCTAAGTCTTATAATTTTAACCCCTTTTTCATTTTCTATTAATTTGCAAAATTGAGTAAATATATCAAACGTTTCATCTTTATTTTTTAAAAATTTTACCCAGGTGAATCTTGAATAGTCATCTATAATTACTAAACAGTACAGATTCCCACTAATTGATTTTACCCCATGTGAGTCAAATAGGTCTAAGTGAATTAATTCAAGAATTGATTTAGTTTGAGTTTGATTAGTTGGTTTGTGAGTTGATCTAGTTTGTTTCCCTTGTTGACAAGCATTACATAAGGTTGTCTCAAAATTAGGTAACTTTGGTAGGCCTCTAACTAAACCATTTAGTTTAGGTAATTTTCTGAAGTGAGTGTGTGAAAGTCTCCTATGCTATAGCCAAGTCTCATCCTTATGTGTTAAAAGACAATTTGCTAGGGGACGGGTTAACCTAATTTCATAGATGTTATTGTGTCTATGTCCTCTAAGTGTGATGTTTGGGTTGTCAGTGTGTTCGATCATACATTCATTGGACAAGAACCTAACCTTATACCCAGTGTCACACAATTGGCTGATACTTAGTAAATTGAAGTGAAAGTTTTCAACAAGTAAGACATTTTTAATTATAAAATCAAACTCAAGTTCAATGTTACCTAGGCCAATTACCTTAAGTTTACCGTTGTTTCCAAACGCAACTGTCCCTAGACTTTTGTACTTGAGTTTTGTAAACTTGGTGGGATCCCCAGTCATATGTCTGGAGCACCCACTGTCGATAATCCACTTATTTTTCTACAGTTAAGTAGGAAATTTTTAGAATTTAGTTTAAGTTTTTAATGAGTTAAAGGAATGATTTAAAGAAACTTAAGAAATTTGAACCCAAAAAAAAACTTAAGAAGTTTAAAAATTTGAATTTAAAAAGCTTAGGAGAATTGAATTTTGAAAAACCTTAAGAAATTGAAGACTTGAAGTTTTGAAAAAGTTAAGGAATTTAAAAGATTTAAGGAATTTAAATTTTGAATTTTGAACAACTTTAAAAAAACTTGAGGAATTTGAAAATTTGAATTTTGAACAACTTTGAAAAATATGAATTAAAAAAAACTTAAGAGTTTTGAATTTCGAGAAACATTAAGAAATTTAAAAAATTTAAGATTCTGAATTTTAAATTTGAATTGGTTAATTTGAATTTTAAATTTTGAACTTGTTAATTTGAATTTTAAATTTTGAATTTTGAATTCATTATTTTGAATTTGTTAATTTGAATTTTGAATTTTGAATTTGTTAAATTGAATTTGTTAATTTGAATTTTGAATTTTGATTTTGTTAATTTGAATTTTGAAATTTGAATTCGTTAATTTGAATTTTGAATTTGTTAATTTGAATTTTGAATTTTGAACTTGTTAATTTGAATTTTGAATTCATTATTTTGAATTTTGAATTTTGAATTCATTAATTTGAATTTTGAATTTGTTAATTTGAATTTTGAATTTTGAATTTGTTAAATTGAATTTGTTAATTTGAATTTTGAATTTTGATTTTGTTAATTTGAATTTTGAATTCGTTAATTTGAATTTTGAATTTGTTAATTTGAATTTTAAATTTTGAATTTCTTAAATTGAATTTTGAATTTGAATTTTGAATTTTGAATTTGTTAATTTGAATTTTGAGGTTTGAGTTTAGTTGTCCTTATTCATCTCACTTGATCTAAGTTGTCAATCAAAGGGATCCTATGATTTGTATGAGATAAGTTTGAGTTTGATTTATAAAAGTTAATCTGACCTTTTGTTAGATTCAGGTTTGAAAAGAAGCAGTTTAAAAGTATACTTCCATAATTGATTTCCAGGCCGTGGCGAGGCACAGAGGTCTTCTTTGGCCGAAGCCTTATTGGATCAACAACCACTTTCTAGGCAAAACCACTTAAGGAAGTTGTACTTTTAACCTACCTATTGAAACTCCTTGGTCTAACTAGTCTAGGATGTGGCGGGGTAGCTCCGGCTAGTTCCACTGGGCTAAGAAGACCAAATAAAGGACGCCTTCCCCTACATGACTCCTTAGATCAGCTTCCCTAACGTACTATCAGCTCGCCGTACCCTAGTACTGAGTAGGTCAAGTGTCAGACTAACTTTTGAAACTAGTCCTAGGTACCCAGACGGGTAAAGGGTGACTTTGAGGTGCCAACTATTTGGTGCCTCCCCCTAAATTATAGGTAGGGTGTTTAGGGTCAATGTAATGAATGTCCTTCTTGGGGACATAGTATTGGTTCTGCCCTACTTGCTTTGTTAGGTAAGCTTTCGGGACCCACGCTTTTCGTCAATTTTCACGTGGGTGGACAAATGAGATAAAGGATTTTTGGGTCGATCCTGATTTATATCCTATCCCAGATTTATTGTACACGCCCTTTTGAGATCCAAGAATAAGGTCAAGATTCTTGGACCGGGTTGTAAAAGTTGTTAGTAAGTCCTTAAGGTTTTGAACTTCACCCTTTAGGGTGGAGTTATCATTTTCCAGTTCAATTGTTCTTTCATTTTGAGTTGATTCAGTTAAGGTTTTGGTATTAATTAATTGCTCCTTAAGGTCTTGATTTTCCTTAAGGAGCTGGTCATTCCTAGATTCAGATGCAAACAAATTTTTATTTAAAACAGAGATAATCTTTAAAAACTTTTTATTAATTGAATCTAAGTATACCTTAGTCGAGCCATCCGAAAAGAGTCCGATCTCTTGGCTCGACTCGTATTCGGAATCTTCGTCGCTTTCCGAGTCCGATCCATGTCCGGTTGCCATTAGCGCGAGGTAACTTGAATTTTTTGGTGGTTCATTGTCGGAGTCGTCTGAGCTCTCGTCCCAGGTGGCTTGTAAAACCTTCTTCTTCTTGTTCTTCTTGGGTTGGTCCTCCTTTTTATAAGGACATTCATGTTTGAAGTGCTCCTTTCTGTTGCAACTGAAGCAGGTCATTTTGCTTTTACCTTCATTGCTGATGGGCTTCATTATCTTTTGGAGGTCCCTTTTTGAAAACTTGTTCTTCTTTTTGGCAAAGACTTTTCTTACCAAGTTTACCATATGCTCCTCGTCGTCTGAGTCTGACTCTGGTTCTTCTTCGGATTCTTCTTGAATATTCTTCTTCGACTTGACCTTTCTTGAAGAATCTGCAAACAAAGCAAACCCTTTCACGGCCTTGGCGTTAGTTTGTTCATGCAACTCTAATTCACAAAACAGTTCATCTAAATTTATTTTGGAAAGATTCCTAAAGATTTTATAAGCATCTACAATGGATGCCCATAATGAATTTCTAGGAAAGGCATTTAGTGCATACCTTATAATATCTCTGTTTTCTTGTTTGTGCCCAATCAGGTGGAGTCCATTTAGTATGTCCTTGATCCGAGCGTGAAGTTGACTTGCAGATTCTCCTTCCTGCATTTTCATATTAAACAATTTATTTAAAAGCAAATCCCTTTTTGTTACCTTTGCATCAGTAGTGCCTTCATGCAATTCAATTAGTTTATCCCAAAGTTCTTTTGGTGATTCGGTTGGTCCGATTCTGTTCAGCTCTTCTTTGGTTAGTCCGCACTGGAGGGTGTTCTGCGCTTTGAACTCGATCTGAGCTTTTTTCTTCATTTCTAGGTTCCATCTTGTTGGGTATGGCTTGGTGGGTTTCCTAAGCGGATATCTGGTCGATCCGAGAGACCTCTCTATGCCTACGGATTAAAAAATTTAATCTGGATAGAGTGTCGTTTACCATCGACCGTCTCGTGCCGTATCGAACGATTCAAATTGCAACTTAGCCAATTACCAAAATTGGTCTTGCAATTTGCTCGACCGTTCGACCGCGGAAAAGGCGACGAGTTGATCGCCGACTTTTGTGTTTATGGTCGCGGTCCAGTTAAATAATTATTGACTATGATTCACAATCAAAATAATTAAATAACAAATATGAAATGACGAGGCAATTGAATAAGGTACAAATAACGTAACGAAATGAGCCAAGGAAGAATATACCTTCCGTTACCTTACGATCTTCTACCGTATAACCCTCCCCTCTTGGACGTCGTGTGGGCGACGATCTACCAAGAACTGTGGTCACCAAGTTGATCCCTTCTCCTTGCGCCAACCAATCCCTTATCAAAAGGATACCACCGGCTGCTCGCTTGGAGAAACAAGTTACTGTTCTGCTCCAAGAAATTTGCCGAGACAATTTTCCTCCCTTCTCTCAAGAAATTGCCGTAAGGCAATTGTCTTCCTCACCTCCACAGGTTGCGCAAGCAACCTTCTTCTCCCAGTTAAAAGTTGCGCACGCCTCACGTCCACCGGTTGCCTTATGGATGATTTGCAATGCAATTTATAGGAGACGGAGAAAGATTAATTGCATGCAGTTAATTTGAGAAGAAACGCATGCTGTTAATTCTCCTAAATTAATTCGCATGAATTAATTCTCCGTGGAGGCTGCATGCGTTAATTCTCCAATTCGGACCTGAGCAAATTAAATTCGCATGAAGAAATTAATTGCTCGAGCAATTAATTCTCCAATTCTCCAATTCCTGAGCAAATTAATTCGCATGAAGAATTTAATTCTCCAATTCCTGTTTGATTGCATGAGCAATTAAACAATTAATTGCCTCGAGCAATTCCTGTTTGATTGCATGAGCAATTAAACAATTAATTGCTTGCTCCTGGAGCAATCAAAATACGTGGAGAAGAAAGCTGTTCGGCGCCGCCCACTGTGAGGGAGAGGAGAAGAGAGACTAGGGTTTTCTTGTGTTCTTTCAGATTAATCCATCAACCATCAACTTGGTTCCATGCCACCATGGGGTATATTTAGGGCTACGATAGGGACCATGAGGAGGAGTTGGATCTTGGCCTGCTAATGGACCCAGTCTATTAATGAGGATCCATTCCACTAAAGGGCCCTCATTGAATTACCTCACCAACCCCCATATTTATATATGGGCTCCACTTATTACAAGTCGTCCATCCCCCCGTGTTTAAGATTTTGAATGCCCGTTAATTAATTAAATTACTGACAATTTAAATTAATTAACTTCTGGATCCTTGACTAGTACCACTCGACCTTATCATCATGCCGGATCAAATCCACCTGCAGGGGTTAGCATGATGAACCTTTCGAGCTCATCAAGGGGGCATCATCAACCCGACTCACCAGGACACGGATTCCGTCAATAATCAACGGCACATCATATTATTAATATTATCTCCTAACTTACCGGGCCTATCGATCTAACAGAATAGATCTCGCCCATTGGTAAATTAAAGAAATAATAGTTAATAATATATGTCCGTTATTATATCGGGATTAAGGGATCGTACTCCATAATAAAGTCTGAGGTCCTATCCAATTATCGAGTCAGTACAAATTAGATAGCCTCGAGTTTTGGTCCTGCTCAATGTACTCAAAGCACACTAGTGTAATCCTATGGTCAAGACCAACCACACCTAATTACATTACAACCATTCCGATGGGTTGTCCAATTCCATCTCGGTTGTGAGCCTCTATTTATACTAAGCAAGGAACTGATAACATGATCTTCCGTGTGACACCACACACCATGTTATCTACAATGCAAAGTAATTGGACTTCATGCATGCACTAATATAAACAGGCACCTAATGTAGTTGTGATTCTCTTTTCAAAATAAAGATGTTCATATATATAAAAGAAGCATGTCTTTCAGTATACACATCTAACACATCTATCGGGCTTCAGTGGCGCCTTGTTTCCCTTGTCCATTGGTCGTTCGTAGCCAGTTTGCACCGCGAACCATTGATCCATATCGGTTTTGAGATACACTTCCATTCTCCGCTTCCAGTAGGGGAAATCTTCCCTGTTGAAGAGCGGAGGACGAGCAGTGTTGTAACCTTCACTCTGGGACATCTGTGACTTATAAAAAAAACAACAAAACTCGTTCCAAGACTAAGTCTTGGATTAGTGGTGTGGTACGAAAAAAAAAGAATAAGTGAAGAGCGACTCGAAATGGTGTTGCACCAAATTCGAGTAAAACTGAACGAACAAAAGAAAAAGATCCAAATTTAAGCAACAATACTTAATTTAGATTGTGCAACGAAAAACACAAAATGCGAAAAACTGGATCTCCCCCGGCTCTTACGGTGGTTGCACCGATTCAGAGCGTACCAAGGCTCTGATACCACTTGTAGGACCGATGCATGTGAGAGGGGGGGTGAATCACGTGACTTTTAAAATCTTCGTTATAGGATCAAAGTCGATAGAAAATTGTACGATGCTTTGAAAAACGTGCACAGCGGAAAAATTAAAACGAAAAGCGAAAGCGAAAAATAATAAAAAATTACACGAGAAGTTTTACTTCGTTCGGAGCCTTCGGTGACTCCTACTCGAAGACCCAGGCTCCTTGAGCCTTTCCTGTGGGCAATCCACTAAAAACCTCTACCGGCAAACTCCCGGTAGAGTGATTCGAATACAAGATTAGGTGGAAGTGTAACAACCCTACACTTCCCCTTTTAATAATTTAAGTGCAGACAGAACAAAAATTATGTTACCCAACACTTAGATTTATCTGAAGCAGCTTGGGTGTTGGGAGCGATCTTCCGGCAGCGGTCGGACAGCGTCGAGTCAAAGCACAAACCGCAGCAGAGGAGCGTGGAAGCAAGAGAGTGCCAAAGCTTGAACCAGAATGAAAATTTTCTATTTCCTAGAGGGCTTGCTTGCTTCCTTTTATAGTGCCTCGATGCATGATCTTCTCAGCTCAAATTTTATCCATCAGCAAAAAGGAATAATTCAAACAAGATAATGTTTCTATCTTTGCTTCACTTAAATAATTTAAATAAAATTTAATCTGAAAAAGTTAACCAAGAGGTTCTATCCTCTTACCTCACCAAGGCTTTTTGTTTTTAGAAAAAATAATTCAAAATACAATTTAAAAAGAGATTTTATCCTTCTAGCTAGGCTTCACGTGAGAATTTTAAGCATTAATAGGAATAATTAGAAAATAACAATAAGATTTTATCCTTAGTAGGAATAATTTTATTCTCTAAAAAATAAGAAATTCGAATAATTTAAATGAAAATTTATCCTCCACCGAGGCTTTAAATGAGGAATAAATTTATAAAATTAACCTACAAAATCTAATTAGTTCACATATCAAATAAATCCTGTAAAATAGAGTTAATGAATTTAGAGTTAATTAGACCCCGTCCAAACCTGGATAAGGATCTAACCAGGACTCAACCGAGGTCACCAAAATGGGCCTAAGTTGGACCGCGCCTACAGTCCTAAAATAGGACCCGTCCTCACTGGTTCGCTCCTCCAGTGACTTACCTTACTTACCTCGTGTAGCTCTACTCAACTTTTTAACCCACCAGGTCTTCCTGCCAGGGCTCAACCACCCTGGTCTTTTTGCCAAGTTTCAACCAACTTAGGTTTCAGCCAATTGTCAGGCCCCACGAACCCAACTGGACTTCCTGCCAGGACTCAACCACCCTGAACTTCAGCCTGGTGTCAGGTCCTAAGTCTTTCAACCCTGCACACTTAGTAAAGAGGTCAAAACCAAAAGCAAGCCTAACTTTAACCTATTTGTCATTCATCAAAACCCAAGTTTAACTATTAGTGCAAATTGCACCAACAACATCTTCTCCCCGTCACCGTCGTCGTGGGTTGCACTTTGATGAATCATCATCCCCTTCGTTCGCTTCCAGAACAATATCCTTTTAAGTTTTTATAAAATAATGAGAATTTTTTATTTTCACGTTAAACGGAAAAAAATTTATAGTAAATATATTCTATTTTAATTTAAATGTGCTGAATTTACGAGGAATTATATATATTTTTAAATTTTTATACTTGTAAAAAATGAGGATATTAAATAAGTCCATGTACATTAGAGAGTTGAAATAAAAAAAATATATGGAGAGAGAATGAATATTAGTAGTGATGAAAAATATAAATTTCGTGTTAGGGAGTTTAGGATTATTTATTTTTTTATTTTTATAACGTTAAGAAAAGAGTTAAGAGAAAATGAAGAAAAACACGTTGCCTAGAATAGTGGACTCTCATTTTACATCTTTAGAAAAAAAAAAATAATCGTTCTGAAAGTTGGAAAACAATCAATTATAGTAATTCGCCGCCTCTTTCTCGCTCTCGGCCGCCGACTGATGGAATCCTTGCCTCCGCCTTCATCTCCGCCCGCATCGCTGCCGACGCCTCGCTCTTCGCTCCCTGAAAACGCTGTTTCACTATTCGAACAACCACTCCCTCTACCTTCGTCTCCGCCGCGCAGGAGGCCGAGGCGGAAGCCAGTCGCCGATGCAGAGGTCGCCGATGCAGAGGTCGCCGAAGCGCGATCGTTTATGGCGTCCGCTCAGCCGGAAAGAAGAGGGAAAAGAGGAGCTTCTTCAACCGCCTCGAGGAGATCTCGAGTGAAAATCCGTAAACCGGAGGAGGAAATCGTTGGGGAGGGGACGACAGATGTTACTCGCGGTAATGTTGAGGACGACGATGTTGGGAGAGCAAAGAAGAGGAAGAGGGGTAAAGAAAAGGTTGCTTCCGTGGAAACCTCGACATCTGTGCCTTTCGTTCCCAATTCCAGCCGTTCGCATTTGGGTGCGACGCTGTGCTTCTCCTCCCTTTTTTTTCCCTGTGTTTTTTAGGGCTTGACATGTTCAGTGGATAACTCAGTTTTCTTTTGCCATCTTAAGAAGCAGATATCTCCCGCGACGATCCATTTGTTGCCGAAAATGGTTCGTTTGAGCGATTTGTCGAGTTGATAATGTGGAAAAATGTTGCAAAATCCACCCTTTGGTTTGGATCTGGTTCGGCTTTCTTCCTATCATCTTGTTGCTCGAAGGACTCAAGATTTAGGTTAGTTTAACCACAGTGATAACGAGACTCTCAACAAGTCATATTCCACTTTGAGGATTATCTGCGCTTTCTTTTCACTACTGAATCTTTGCAGCACCCTTTCAGCCTCATCTCACATTGGTCTCTTGGTCGCGAGCATCGCCTTTGTCAAAAATACAATATCTCAGAGGTGAGTATCACAATGTCTTCTCCAACTCACGTTAATTGAGGATCCATTCCACATAAACATGCATTTATCTTCTATGTTCCTGAGCCAAGTATATTAATATCAGTTTGTTCACATTCCTGTTGTTCAATGTGTATTTGAGAAATTGGAAGTATGATTCTAATGATACGCAGGCAGAAATGTACCACTAGATCATACTTCCAATTGACAGAAGATGACATCCTTTGTGTTGCTCGAGTTGTTTTGCCGGCTGTTAACACATTCCTAACCAAGGCCCAAGACATATTTTCGGGTGATCCATCATGGACTCTTAAGGCAAGTCTCAATTTCTGTTTTCCTTGTCTTGTTTATTATTTTCATAAGCAACATATGTGGCTCCTGATTGATTCTACATATGCATATCTAATATTTCATCTTTTGCATGTGCCCTCATATTCATAGCCAGCCGCATATTGCTTTAATTTTAATTATCTGGAGAAAATCAAGTTATTTTGCTGTGTGATTTTATTTCTTTGGAAAATAGAATAAATAATTCGTTATTTTTATATTTAATGAAAATGTGAAAATGAATAAAACTGACGGTGGAAGAGATCTCTTGGCAAAATGACAGTTTTGTTTATAGGAAAAAAAAAGTTGATGGCTTATAATAAAAAGGAAGTCATCCTATATAAGTCTTAATGTGAACTTAATTGGGAAAAAAAACAACTGTAGCACTAATGATTTACTTATTTCAACCAAGCTATTTGAAACTAATGAATCATAAGATAGATACTCAGCGGTAATCAATGTCATATAGAAGAAAAAATGTATGAGCAACCAATCAAATGTCATGATAAAGATATTTGCTTTTTTTATACACAAGGGTGTAGAATGCCATGTTGATTATTTGGTGGGACATACACACACACAATCCGATTTAGGTCAAGGTGGGCTTTTTCAAGAGCTGGGACACCAAGTTGGATTTTCTAAACACTCGATTGGAGTTGACCAAGTTTTGTAATTATCAAGAGAACTCCATTTTTCATCATGTTTACAAATCTAAATAGGTCATTCCTATGAGCACTTTATATAGGAATGCCAGACCCATGGAAACTTATAGAGCTAAGACACTTCGAATGGTGTTTGATTTGTAAGTAGATTATTCTTTCATTTGTTTTTGGCGAATTCATTTGCCCCGAGGTAGGAGAAAAAAAGAAGATGCTTCATTCATTTGGTATTAAGATTGTGAGAAAGATTTTAATGATGTAAACTATTATCTACTTCATCTACCACTAACTGCGTCATTTGCCCTTGGAAAGATGTTCCTTCTGTTCCACAACTCTAGAAATATTGCGACGTGGAGGGGAAATTGCCACACAAAATAATAAAGGCTACAAACAAAATGCTATATGTTCTCACGACACTAGTGGGTGTCAAACACCTTTTTCTACTCATTTATAAATAGTTTCTACCTCATTTTTCACCGTAAACAAATTAAGACGCTATCTATTGGCTCTAAATGCAATTGGTCTCTAGAATTGAGCTAGTACCCACAGTTCATATTGTGCCTGCAAAATTTGTCTTTCCGCCTGGCACATGCACCATTGGCACTGTGGGATTGCGGTGCCTCCGCGATTCTGATTTTTTTTTCCTTTTTTCTTTTAAAAAAATTATTTTATTTTATTTTGTATTTTGTATTTTTTAATATACAAGTTATTTTTTTAGTTAATATATTTTGTATTTAAAAAAATATCGAAATCATACCAGCACGGCACGATATGGTACCGTTCTGATTGGAAACCGAAACTTCGGTAGGCATCGAGATTTTAAACAATGATACCTAATGACTAGTTCAAATCTTATATAGACTGACTAAATGTGCTTTTTTTTTCAAGGAATGTTAAGTGATGTTAATGATGCCATGTTTCCCTTTTCTGAGCTAAGTTCTCTGTGTATAGGGAAAGTAATGTTGCAACATTATGCTCAGTGTCACGCCCCGAGACCCAGGAGCCGCTGATCCAATATAAAATCGGACAGCACCTCCCCTGTCCGGCGGACAATTTACACATACACAGAACACGACCACGCAGTTTAATTGGCCTCAGGCCTCAAAATAGATATAAACACAACATATAAATACCAGACAACTAGGTAAATCATACCTGACTGCGGACCGGTCCGACTTAAGACGAAACAACCAATACAACAACCCCTTAGGGCACACGACACACTCGTAGTACATATACAAATCACTAAGGACATATGAAACAAATACACTGCCCCGTACAAACACATAACCATGTCGTCACGATGGGTAGGGACTGGCTGCTGGGCTCTTCTGGCGACTCCAAGTATCTCAACCTGAAATAAAAACATATATGGCAACGGGATGAGTCCATAACTCAGCGAATACCCAACAGATATGCGTAGAAAGTTATAATAACAATAGGAGTCTACGCTGATACAGTCTCATATAAACAATAGGAAAAGGTATACTGAAGATACTGAATAAAGATACATACCAAAATCCATCTAACCTGAAAAGAGGGTAATAAGTACCAAGGGAATATCAATAGACATATAATCTCAGATAACAAGTCTCCAGAATATGCATGTCAAACAAGTGCAGCAATCAAGTGCAGCAAACAATGCACGATGCAAAATATGCACATGGTGCAATGCCATGGTCACCCCCTAACTCCAGTCAAGCCACCGAGACAGGCGATACTGTGTCGGCCGAGTGGGTAGAGCTGTGACACTGTCCGTACTCTGCCATCACTGCTCCTGAGTGACCGAAAGGACAGGATGCTGGTGGAGCTATCGCTCCGCCCCATGTACATATGGGGGAGATATCTCTCTCATCTTCTCTGGTCTATGGGTAGAGAAGGGATCCCTGCTTGCTACCACGCTCCGAAACCACTACCCCTGAGCGGACGAGCGGAGCAATACAGAGCAAATGCACACACCCAGCGGTATCCACTAACCCATAAGTGGCCGTGTGTGCATATCATGTGCCGGAAGACGATTAGGCTCAACCACAAGGGAGTCGCTGATCGCCGGCATGCAACAATGCAAGGATGGTGTATGATAGATACACATACCCCTCTCCCAAGTCCTCAGTATACTAGGTCTCAGTCTGAAATCCTATAACAGGAAATACAGGTAACCTACAAGGTATACTGGCCGAAAACTACAGATCCCTCAAGGTCAAAGGCAGGAGATACATCACGATCTCTAAGCATACATATAGATATGACACTACCTGATACTGTATGGAACTAACAGCATAATAACTCAGGGATAAACCACAGGTATCCAGGACAGACATAATAAACAGGGATAACCAACAAGTATCCAGAACAGGCATAATAACCAGGGATAAATAACAAGTATCCAGAACAGACATGATAGCTCAGGGATAACTAACAAGTATCCAGGACAGGCATAATAACTCAGGGATAACTAATAAGTATCCAGAACAGGCATGACAACTCCAGGATAACTAACAAGTATCCAGGACAGGCATAATAACTCAGGGATAACTAACAAGTATCCAGAACAGACATAATAACTCAGGGATAACTAACAAGTATCCAGGACAGGCATAATAACTCAGGGATATCTAACAAGTATCCAGGTCAGGCAATATAACTCAGGGATAACTAACAAGTATCCAGTTCAGGCATAATAACTCAGGGATAACTAATAAGTATCCAGAACAAACATGATAACTCAAGGATAACTAACAAGTATCCAGGACAGGTATAATAACTCAGGGATAACTAATAAGTATCCAGAACAGGCATGACAACTCCAGGATAACTAACAAGTATCCAGGACAGGTATAATAACTCAGGGATAACTAATAAGTATCCAGAACAAGCCAACTAAACAAGGATAGCGTATAAACTTATTGCTATCTATAACAGTCTATGCATAACAATATGACAATATCAACAAGATAAGTCAAAGGGTACCCGCCTCAAAGTAGAAGTCCGTATACGTAGAGAACCTCCTGTCCACTGGTCCGCACCCAATCAAGGACCTGCATCGGTAGGTGTTATTTAGCTACTACTATATGAATTAATAGCTAAATCCAAAATATAGCTCAATTGTAGACCGGATGATAAAACCAGCCCCTACTAAGCCAACCTAATCCCAACAAGATCAACAACAACCGATTCATTATCACGATCAAATGCTCCCTATATTCATCCAGTACATATCAGATTTCCAAATCTACAATTACACTCAGAACATCATCCAAGGCTAAACAACCACTTCCTAGATCAGGTACGCCCATACCAACCAAGGACCAGCCTCCACAAATAAAGCTCACGGAGCAAAGTCAAACACAAATTCTATATATTCACCTCCAAGCACCAAAACCCAATACAGGATTAGCACTAATCTGATTTCTTCTATGAATTCAACTCACGGTAGAACCACAGGAAGTAAAACATAACCACTCAAAGAAAAGCTAGCAGATCATATTTGCAAACCCAAGAAACCACACTAATCCCAACTAGGAACAAATATCAACTCCACCTACTGATGTACAACACTATTATCATGCTTCTTCAATTCAACCGTTACCTCTCCATGAAATCAAATCAAAAACTCATATCCGATCATCCGAAACCCCCATCACCGATCAAGGACCCATAGAATAATTAAGACAGCACACAGAACCAACAGAGCTAAACCAGATAAAGAAAACCAAATCCAAAACATCAAGGCTAACAAGCTATGGAACCTCATGATCAATTTCATTGCAAATCAATTTGCCCAAGAGATCTAATATAGGGTATCATCAACTCAGCCACACAATTCACTAAACAAGCCCATAACCAAATCGAATTAGCTAGAGAGCACCCTTACCTGAGTTCTGCTGGGCACAACAAGCTCCAATCACAAATCCTCACTCAGCAGCCACCCCGATTCTTCACAGCAGGCAGAAGATGAAGAATTGGAGCCCAAATTTCCAATTCCACATTTCCAGAATCGGATCTGCCAACACACACAAGGAGTCATTTTCGTGTTCCACTCCTCAACTCAATCCCTCGGTTCCGAATCTAATGCAAACAACCAAGCTTACCTCCATGATGGTCGGCTGATTTTGCTGGGCTCGCCACCAACCAAGGGGCAACAATCGCCATCGACGATGATGAAGAGAAGCTAATCAATCGGGAGAGACGGATAATCGATCTTGGCATCGAGCAAGGTGCGGGAGGAATTTGGCACCGTGCGTGAGGGAGATAGTGGCCTGAACAACATCTGGCGGTCGAGCGGCGTGGTGTCGGAGCGATTGGAGATGGCAGCGACATCAGGCGGAGGAGGAAATCAGGTCGACGAGATGGGGTTTTCGACGGATCGTCGCGGGGAAGCGAGGGCAACTCGTCGGCTAGGTTTGGCTGAGGCGAAGGGAACGGAAGAGAAGGGATCGAGGTCTTGGCGGCTGGCGCAGGCAAGGGGAGGAAAATAGGGTTTATAAATGATTACCTTTTTGTGAAAAGGTCCTCCAATCTCAAGAAATCCATACCCTACCCTTAGGGTAAGAGTTTTAATAGTTTAAACCCTCTAAACTTGTGTAATCCACAACACAAGCCTCTAGGATTTGATAGTTTATCCTCATAACCCCTAAGCTTTAGCCAAAACTCGAACAAGTCCTCAAATATTTAGATACATTTTTAGTTTAGCCCTTTAGGATTACATATTAAGCAATTTAACTCTTCATAGTTTAAGAATTCACCTTAAACCTTTTTCCCTAATTCGATAAACCCTAGACTCAATCCGGAAAATCTCGAAAAATTTTCTGGTACGGATTTTCGAATCGCCGTATTTTACACTCAGTCAATACTAAATCTGATGATGTAACTAGTTGTAGTGGGAGGATCAGAAAAACAGGACATTTGAGTTATGACAATCTATCCTGAAATTCAAAATTAATATAAGAATCTTGCATTCCATGCTATATCAATTGAGAGAACAATGTGAGGAATCCTTAGGTAGCCCATTGAACACAAAAGTAAAGTAAATTCACGTGAAGATGATTAAGGTTAATGCACTAGTCCAAGCTAGTCATCCTTATTGGTAGAACTCAGCTGCAGGCCATTGCAGCTCATCATCGAACAAATGGCTTCAATTTTCATGCAAGCCAGTTGCTTCTACTGATGGTTTAACCAATATTGTAATTTTGTTTTACCATCAACGGTATTATGAGGAATCAATGATACTTATGCTTCTCAAAAGATTACTACTTTTGCACGTGGAATTTCAGTCTCTCTTCACAAAATACCACATATTTTATTTTGTGACTACTAATAAATTCTGTAAAATTAGGATCTTATTTCATTTTGATATAATGCAACTCCATACACACACACGCACACACACATATACACAAGTACATATGATCGTTAAAAATTTAATTAAATTCTCTTTTCACATAAACAAATCATGCCAGTCTTTTGACAATGGTTGTATATGCATCAACATATGCCTGCAGGTGGCATATAGACCATGTATTCAACCACAGATCACCAAATATCATATTCTTTGGTTAAAGCTAGGTCTTGTTACAGCAAATTTTATCAACTTGACGATTTTACTGCCAAACAGATAGTGCCAGTTCTTCTCCTTGGTGCAAACTATGGCCACCTAATAACCTTTTGGAGGCTTCTGGCAACTGGTAAAGAGTGATGGTATACTAATGTCTCTCCTTGCTGAGAATTACTAGCACTTGCACTGGATTATTACTATTTAAAAAAATGCAGGCTTTTTTGCAACCTTCACATTACCCAAATTATACTGTCTCAATACACAACAAATACACCGAACAGGTATTGATATTCCAGTAAAAACCATATTAATTTTGTGTTATCTTAATACCAATAATTTTCAAAGTAATAGCTATTGGTGAAGTTTTCTTCTTGTATCAAGTATCACTGTTTACTTATTTCACAGCCGAGAGTGCAGCACACTGGGTACTGGAGGCATGGAATTCTTGCCGTAGGAAGAAGTTTATTGCAGCATCTGCAGCCGCAATATTATGGAACTTATTTAGTGCAAAGACACGCTTCTTTGCAGGTACTGCAAATAGTCTTCCGTTTGTTTTTTACTATGGAAATACGTGTTTGTTGGATACTAGTATACATATTGATTGCCTAAGAGATTGATATGTCATCTGCCCTTAAAGACATTCCCTTTACTGACTGTAAATTGGTGCAAACACAGCATTTATCTTCATTGTGATGCTTCGCTATCGCCATCAACAAGTCAGGCAAGAAGAAAGCGGAAATGAAGGGAAGGAATTAGAGCAACAGCAAGGAATGATGGTAGCCGGAGAAACGCCACCTATGATGCAACTTGATTGAGTAGATCTGACGTCAAGAGCTACTTATTCCAGGCAAGCACCAAAGATCTGTCTTCTATTTTGACAATCTTAAAAAAATTTCGTCCTCATACAGATGGTTGAAATAGTAGCATCTGAAAGTATATAATTTTCAGGCAGGATAGCGGACGGGAAAAATCAGCAGATTTTAAGCTTAGAAGTATAACATATAGTCCTTTATTTTTATTATATAGTTCATATTTTACTACATATTAATCCTCTATTATTTGTGATTCCCATTTTTATCCTCTCTGGATTTAACTTTCTCTCCAATAAAAAATTGCAAATTGATTCNTTTTCTAACCAATACCTAAATAGGATAAGGGATCCAAAAGATCAGGAGAAATACCTGTCGCCTGAAGAAGTCCCATCGCCAGTCCCAGACAACCACTCGAGAAAAACACTCCGAACAAATCCGACAAGACTAGTAAAATAAGTAGGCATCGTAAACCTACGTTCTGATACCAAAATAAATTGGTATCAGATAGACACCGAAAATCCACCAGTCCTTAAGGTATCCGACAACCTAAGCTCTGATACCAAAATAAATTGTCACGCCCCGAGACCCAGGAGCCGCTGATCCAATATAAAATCGGACAGCACCTCCCCTGTCCGGCGGATAATTTACACATACACACAACAACTATAACAACACCACGCAGTTTATATTTGGCCTCAAGCCTCCAAAATAGATAAACACAACATAAAACACAAGACAACTAAGTAGATCATACCTGACTGCGGACCGGTCCGACTTATGACGAAACAACACATACAACAACCCCTTAGGGCTCACGACACATACGACATATACATATCGCTAAAAGAAATATAAAACAATACACTACAAAGTACAAAACGAAACCATGTCGTCGCGATGGGTAGGGACTGGCTGCTGGGCTCTTCTGGCGACTCCAAGTATCTCAACCTGAAATAAAAACATATATAGCAACGGGGTGAGTCCATAACTCAGCGAATACCCAACAGATATGCATAGAAAGTTATAATAACAATAGGAGTCTACGCTGATACAGTCTCATATGAACAATATGAAAGGGTATACTAAAGATACTGAATCAAGATACATACCAGAATCCATCTAACCTGAAAAGAGGATAATAAGTACCAAGGGAATATCAATCGACATATAATCTCAGATAACAAGTCTCCAGAATATGCATGTCAAACAAGTGCAGCAATCAAGTGCAGCAAACAATGCACGATGCAAAATATGCACATGGTGCAATGCCATGGTCACCCCCTAACTCCAGTCAAGCCACCGAGACAGGCGATACTGTGTCGGCCGAGTGGATAGAGCGGTGACACTGTCCGTACTCTGCCATCACTGCTCCTGAGTAACCGAGAGGACAGGATGCTGGTGGAGCTATCGCTCCGCCCCATGTATATATGGGGGAGATATCTCTCTCATCTTCTCTGGTCTATGGGTAGAGAAGGGATCCCTGCTTGCTACCACGCTCCGAAACCACTACCCCTGAGCGGACGAGCGGAGCAATACAGAGCAAATGCACACACCCAGCGGTATCCACTAACCCATGAGTGGCCGTGTGTGCATATCATGTGCCGGAAGACGATTAGGCTCAACCACAAGGGAGTCGCTGATCGCCGGCATGCAACAATGCAAGGATGGTGTATGATAGATACACATACCTCCCTCCCCAAGTCCTCAGTATACTAAGTCTCAGTCTGAAATCCTATAACAGGAAATACAGGTAACCTACAAGGTATACTGGCCGAAATCTACAGATCTCTCAATGTCAAACGCAAGAGATACCTCACGATATCTAAGCATACATATAGATATGACAATACTTGAGATTGTATAGAACTAACCGCATAATAACTCAGGAATAACCAACAAATATCCAGAACAAGCATAATAACTCAGGGATAACTAACAAGTATCCAGGACAGACATAATAACTCAGGGATAACTAACAAGTATCCAGAACAGGCATAATAACTCAGGGATAACTAACGAGTATCCAGAACAGGCATAATAACTCAGGGATAACTAACAAGTATCCAGGACAGACATAATAACTCAGGGATAACTAACAAGTATCCAGGACAGGCATAATAACTCAGGGATAACTAACAAGTATCCAGAACAAGCCAACTAAACAAGGATAGCGTATAAACTTACTGCTATCTATAACAGTCTATGCATAATAACATGACAATATCAAAAGAGATAAGTCAAAGAGTACCCGCCTCAAAGTAGAAGTCCGTATACGTAGAGAACCTCCTGTCCAATGGTCCGCACCCAATCAAGGACCTGCATCGGTAGGTGTTATTTAGCTACTACTATATGAATTAATAGCTAAATCCAAAATATAGCTCAATTGTAGACCGGATGATAAAACCAACCCCTACTAAGCCAACCTAATCCCAACAAGATCAACAACAACTGATTCGTTATCACGATCAAATGCTCCCTATATTCATCCAGTACATATCAGATCTCAAATCTACAATTACATTCGGAACATCATCCAAGGCTAAACAACCACTTACTAGATCAGGTACGCCCATACCAACCAAGGACTAGCCTCCACAAATAAAGCTCACGGAGCAAAGTCAAACACAAATTCTACATGTTCACCTCCAAGCACCAAAACCCAATACAAGATTAGCACTAATCTGATTTCTTCTATGAATTCAACTCACGGTAGAACCACAGGAAGTAAAACATAACCACTCAAAGAAAAGCTAGCAGATCATATTTGCAAACCCAAGAAACCACGCTAATCCCAATTAGGAACAAATATCAACTCCACCTACTGATGTACAACACTATCATCATGCTTCTTCAATTCAACCGTTACCTCTCCATGAAATCAAATCAAAAACTCATATCCGATCATCCGAAACCCCCATCACAGATCAAGGACCCATAGAATAATTAAGACAGCACACAGAACCAACAGAGCTAAACCAGGTAAAGAAAACCAAATCCAAAACATCAAGGCTAACAGGCTATGGAACCTCATGATCAATTTCATTGCAAATTAATTTGCCCAAGAGATCTAATATAGGGTATCATCAACTCAGCCACACAATTCACTAAACAAGCCCATAACCAAATCGAATTAGCTAGAGAGCACCCTTACCTGGGTTCTGCTGGGCACAACAAGCTCCAATCACAAATCCTCACTCAGCAGCCACTCGATTCTTCACAGCGAGCAGAAGATGAAGAATTGGAGCCCAAATTTCCAATTTCAAATTTCCAGAATCGGATCTGCCAACACACACAAGGAGTCATTTTCGTGTTCCACTCCTTAACTCAATCCCTCGGTTCCGAATCTAATGCAAACAACCAAGCTTACCTCCATGATGGTCGGCTGAAATCGTAGCTCCACCTCAACCACAATCGGGAAGGAAATACAGCAAGGAGGAATCACCGCAAGCACTGATCCAGCAACTGATCCAAGATCCCCAGCTCTGAGCCATCCTCTTCCCTACCGAAGGTTGATCACGATCTTCGACCAAAAGTGGAGGCTCGCGATCCACTACTCGTCCGAGACAGGCGCAAGATGGGAAAGAGATCCCGCACTCGACGATCAGAGAAAAGGCCTCGCCGGAGTCTTGCGGAAAGAAGACTGATTGGAGGTGAGCTCGGCGATAGCAGCGAGGAGCTCTCAATCGGGGCGTCGGCCGCGGCTACGGCACGCGGGCGAAGGAGATCGGGCGTGCGTTGGCTGCGAGTGCGTGAAGAGAAGGGGTCGACTGTGGCTGCGTTAGGGTTCGTGACACAAAGAAAGGTTTATAAGGGGTGACTTTTTACAAAAAAGTCCCTCAATGTTTGACTAATCTCACATCCACCCTTAAGGTAGGGATTTTAACCATTGAACCCTCTTATTTAATATAATCCATCTCAATAAAACTTTAAGAATAAGTTAATTACCTTCTCGTAATTTAAGAGTTTACCCGAAACCCATGATAAGTTTTATGTTTTTACAATAAAGCCCCTTAGGCTCCCCCCGTAGGGCCGAAAACCCTAAACCCCATCCGGAAAAATCTCAAAAAATTTTCTGGTCCAGATTTTCGAATTGCCGTATTTTACATATTGTGAGTCTCACAATATTTAAAATTTAGGTAAGTCTCTTAGCCAATAACTATTGACTTGATATGTACCATATGTATCAGGCCCAACGTGAATCCGATATGTACTATATCAGGCTCAAAGTAAGCCTGATATGGGTGTATATCAAGCCAAATGTGGGTCTTATATGCACTCATATCAGCCCCACGTTCGTTGATTCTGTTGATGCAGTCTGGCCCTGATTGTTGTTTTGATGTTGACAACGATTTTAGTTTAGGTTGATGATTATGATGATTATAATTAAGTCCTGATCGAGGATTAGACATGATATGGAGGATCCTAGCCTGGAGGGCTAGGTGTTGGAAAAATCCTAACCTAGAGGGTTAGGTGTGAAAAATCCTAGCTTGGAGGGCTAGGTGTTGGAAAAGTCCTAATTCGGAAGGGTTGGGTGAAAAGTCCTAGCTTGGAGGGCTAGGTGAAAAGTCCTAACTTGGAGGGTTAGGTGTAAATTTCCATCCTAGAGAATTAGGTGAAAAGTCCTGGCTTGGAGGGTCAGGTGCCTAGCTTGGAGGGCTAGGTTGGATGAAGTTCTAACTCGGAAGGGTTGGGTGAAAAGTCCTAGCTTGGAGGGCTAGGTGAAAAGTCCTAGCTTGGAGGGCTAGGTGAAAAGTCCTAACTTGGAGGGTTAGGTGCAAATTCCCAACTTGGAGAGTTAGATGAAAAAATCCTTAGCTTGGAGGGCTAAGGTGGATGGAAACTTAGCTTGGAGGGCTAAGTTTAAGTCCCTGGTCTGGTGACCGATCAGGGAATCTGGCACGCTGCTCCATCGTGGATCGGTCAGGTGACCGATCCAGCAATGACTGATCGGTCTGGTGACCGATCAGGGAGCACACAGTGAGGTTGGGAACCTACTGTACTGCTCCTGATCGATCCGGTGACCGATCAGGGAGTGCGTGTTTCACCCACTGCTTGGCTCCTGATCGGTCTGGTGACCGATCAGGGAGCAAACAAGTGAGGTTGAGTTCCCCTGCTGATCTGCACCTGATCGGTCTGGTGACCGATCAGGATCACTGTGCAGATCGTTCCGGAGAACGATCAAACGTCGCAGGTTCCTCTCTATGATCGATCAGGACGGAGCCTGATCGGTCTGGTCATGTTCTGATCGGTCTGGTGACCGATCAGGAGGCTGCCTGATCGGTCCGGTGACCGATCAGGAGGTCTGGACTGTGAAGCTCAGAAATCGCCTGATAAAGGGGTGGATCGTTCGGGTGATCGATCCACAGCCTGGGATCGGTCTGGTGATCGATCCAGGAGAGTCCCAAAGAAATCACGATTACTAATTAAGCGTTGGGGACCGATTAGGACGGAGCCTGATCGGTCTGGACCTAGCCTGATCGGTCTGGTGATCGATCAGGAGTCGCTCTGATCGGTCGGGTGACCGATCACTTTAATTCAAATTGCACTGTCAGACGCTCTGATCGCGTCTGACCATATCCGATTCGCTGCTGTTTGCCTCTGATATTTGATTTACTGTGTGATATACTGCACTAACAGTCTGATTAAGCTACAGGTGATAGGGGAGGATTCAAACACTCAAGGAGAAGTCAATGGAGGCTTTCCTTGGAGCAGGTTTGTCCATTTCTCATCTCAGGTTGCAACGGCTGGAGCTGCAGGACTGAAGCCGCTGACTGAAGCTTGGCTGAGGGAGCTCAGGAAGTTCAGTAAGGGTTCAGTGGTAGCTGGCGTTGGCAGTGAGGCAGCTGGAGGCTGCTGGAGATGAGGTCACTTGATGCTTAGTGGAGAAACAAAAGGGACGAGAGACAGCTTCGGTGAAGCAGAGTTCTACAGCTTGTGTTTTGAGTTCTTGCCGCCTTGAGTTCTCCACAACTGCTTGCTGTGTTCTTGAAGTTTCCATCATTCTGAGCAAGCGATCGAGAAGCAATCATCCATTACTTGAGCGCTTGAAGGAGAGAACAAGAAGCTTGGAGTCCGACAGTGGGAAGACACGAAGAAGGGTTCTTGCGTGAGATCGCCACTGGGTGGAGCTCAGGGAAGCTTGCTGCGTTCTTGTCCTTGATAAGTGTTTGAGTAAGATCCTTCTTGTTGTTTCTTTGTGCTTAAACTTTATCTGTGATTGAAACACTGTGGAGAGGTTACTCCACCGAGAAGGAGGTTGCTTTTTATCCGGTGATCACCGGGGCTTGATCTGCCGACGATCAAGGGATCGCCCACCTTAAGGGCACGCCAAGGAGTAGGGGCAAGTTATCCCCGAACCTTGTAAATCCTCCTTGTTAGCGATCTTGCTAGCTGTGTTTGGTTTGTTTGTGTGTTAGTTTTCTGCACACCTTGTTTTCTATTCTTTCCGCTGTGCTACTGATTTCTAAGTTGCAGAAACTTGTTAAGTGCCAAAGGTTGCATTGATTGGCTATATTCACCCCCCCTCTCTAGCCATCTCGTTCCCAACAAGTGGTATCAGAGCTTGGGGCTCTGTACACGGCTTAACATCCGAGAGTTTTCAACAAGATGGCGTTGAGAGAAGGCTTCTCCACCACCCGACCTCCATTCTTTGATGGCGCCGACTTCCAATATTGGAGATCAAAGATGGAATACTATTTGAAGATGGATATCCATACTTGGTTCGCGGTGAAGGAGGGATTCACCCCTCCTAAGGATGATGAAGGAAAAGAACTTGAGTCATGGAGGTGGACTGCCGAACAAACACGAAAAAGTGAAGCCGACGCGAAGGCGGTTGTCACTCTACAATGTGGCATGAACAAAGACCAACTCATCAAGGTTGGTCCTTTCACAAGTGCAAAGGACTTGTGGAACAAACTCATTGAGCTCCATGAAGGCACCCGAGACTCTAGAATTGCAAAGAGGGACTTGTTCCTCAATCAACTTCAAAATCTCTCCATGAAGGAGAATGAGTCGGTAAGTGAGCTCCATAGCCGGTTCAAGGAAGTCCTCAATGGACTTCATTCAATTGATGAAAAGGTCGAGAATCGCGACCTTGTGAGGTATGTCTTGAAAGCATTTCCAAGGAATGCTTTGTGGTCATCCATGGTGGATGCCTACAAAGTATCCAAGGATCTATCTATTGTTAAGTTAGATGACTTATTTTGTGAGATGGAATTGCATGAAATGGCTAACAAAGGCCCCAAGGAGAAGGGGATTGCCTTAGTTGCAGGGGACCGAACCACCAAGAAGAAGAAGGAGAAGAAGAAGGAGAAGGAGGTCTCCTCATCTTCATCCTCTTCCGAATCCGAGTCCGATTCCGAGGAAGATGGCAGCGGCTCTTCTTCCTCCGAGATGGCGAACTTTGTGCGAAGAATGATGCGAAGGGATAGACGCTTCAAGGGTAGAGGTAACTCTAGCGAAGTTAAACTTGATAAGACTAATGCATCTTGCTTTGAGTGTGGTAGGAAAGGGCATTTCAAGAATGAATGTCCAAAACTTAAGAAGAAGGAGGAGAGGTCCAAAAGGAAAGAAGAAAAATTCAAGAAGAAGAAGAAGGCTTTGAAGGCCTCTTGGGATGACTCCTCCTCAAGCTCATCCGATGAAGAGAAGGAGGAGAAGAGCACAAGGAACGTAGCACTCATGGCTCTTGGAGAGGAGAGCAGTGATGAATCTTCAAGCTCCTCAAACGCGGCTTCATCATCTTCGGATGATGAAGAGGTAACTTCTCCCGAGCTTGAAAAGTGTTATAGAGCAATTGCATGTTTAACTAGTATGCTTAAGAAATCAAAGAATAAGGTTAAAGCATTGCAATTAGAAATTGATCAATTGAAAGCTTCTAGAGATGATAACATTGATGATTTGCATGTTGAATTACTAGAAGACGAAATTAAATCTTTGAAACATGAGGTTGAAAGTTTGAAATCCTCTAAGGTTGAGGAAGTCAATGATTTGCATGATGAATTACTAGTAGAGGAAAACCAATCATTGAAGAGTGAAGTTGAGAAGCTCAAGAATATTCTTGGGAAATTCTCAACTAGCTCTAAGACCCTAGACATGATCCTAAATGCCCAAAGGGCAGTCTACAATAGGGCCGGTATTGGTTACCGCCCTAAGGAACCCTCATTTGTGTCTCTCATGTCTAGGACTGACATGAGACAATCTAGGACACCCAAGACTCAAAAGAAAGTTGTCAAGGCATGGGTGCCTAAGTCATGTTTAGTTGATGCTTTAGGTCCCAAGGTTTGGGTACCTAAAACTTCTATTTTTCGAATTGTGTAGGTTATGATTGAGGGGGAGCATCTATCAACTTGGTTCGTTGATAGTGGATGCTCCAAACACATGACCGGGGATAGATCATTGTTTACCACACTTCACAAGAAAAGTAGAGGTAATGTATCATTTGGTAACAATGGTAGTCTTAAGGTCATAGGGATAGGAGACATTCAAATATCCGAATGTCTTAGAATTTCAAATGTCCTTCTAGTCAAGGGGATGAAATTTAATCTCCTAAGTGTGAGTCAATTGTGTGACACGGGTTACACAATTGACTTCCAACCAAGTCAATGTCTAGTTAGACAACATGACACCTTGGACACGGTACTAGTAGGAGCAAGAGTAGACAATATTTATCAAGTCTCATTTAAAAGTGCTACTAATGTTTCTGCTAAGTGTTTCATGTCAAAAGAAGAAGAGTCCACCCTTTGGCACCGGAGATTAGCTCATGTGAACATGAAGAACATCCGGAAGTTGGCCAACAAGGGGTTAGTCCGTGGCTTACCAAGCATCAAGTATGAGAAAGACAAACTTTGTGATGCATGTCAAATGGGTAAGCAAACAAAATCTGCACATAAAGGTAAAAGCGCTGTAAGTACTTCTACTGCATTAGATTTACTTCATATGGATCTATTTGATTGTAGTACCATCATATCATTGAATGGAAGTAGATATTGCTTTGTTATCATTGATGATTTTACTAGATACACATGGACTTACTTTTTAAAATATAAGGACCAAACCTTAGATGTTTTCATTTCTTTTTGTAGAAGAGTTGAAAATGAAAAATCATCAACCATTAAGACAATTAGAAGTGATCATGGAGGTGAATTTCAAAATCAAAGGTTTTTAGAATTTTGTCAAGATAGAGGTTATAAGCATGAGTTCTCTACTCCTAGAACACCACAACAAAATGGTGTTGTAGAGAGGAAGAACCGTGTACTTCAAGAGGCTGCACGAAGCATGCTTAATGAGTACTCACTCCCGAGTTACTTATGGGCTGAAGCTGTAAATACAGCTTGCTATGTGCAAAATCGAGTCCTCATCCATAGGATTTTAGGAAAGACTCCCCATGAACTTTGGTTTGGGAAACCACCTACGGTTAGACACCTTCGGGTGTTTAGTTGTAAGGTGTTCATCCTAAACACCAAGGATCACCTTGGAAAGTTCACGGCTAAGGCTGATGAAGGGATACTAGTCGGATACTCCCTCGTTAGTAAAGCCTACCGAGTCTACAATAAGAAATCTAGACTGGTTGAAGAATCTTCTGACGTTGTCTTTGAGGAAATTCCAAAAGCCAATGGTCAACCAGAAGATGAAGTCCAATTCGAACTTAGGAGACTAAGTTTGAATGAGAGTCCAAATGTTGTTGATGGTAATGAATCTGATGACGGTGAGCGTAGACAACCCGTTGATCAGCCGGATCCTGAGGCTGAACTTGTGTCTAGTGAACCCGTTCAAGAAGCACCACCAACACCAAGGCAAACTAGATTAGCCTCTAGTCATCCCCAAGACCAAATTGTTGGAGACATCCATCATGGGGTTAGGACTAGGTCATTCTTCCGGAATGAGGCTAACGAAGTTGCCCTAATTTCCGAAATTGAACTTAGGAAAATTGATGAAGCATTAAATGATCATGATTGGATTATTGCAATGCAAGATGAGCTAGGTCAATTTGAGAGGAGTCAAGTTTGGGACTTAGTCCCTAGACCCAAGAAGACCACCATTATTGGAACCAAATGGGTCTTCAAGAACAAATTGAACCATAAGGGAGAAATCATTAGAAACAAGGCACGCTTGGTAGCCAAGGGCTATAGTCAAGTTGAAGGCCTTGATTATGATGAAACTTATGCTCCCGTGGCACGATTAGAGTCCATCCGATTGATGCTTGCATTTGCAGCTCATCGTGGCTTCAAGTTATACCAAATGGATGTCAAATCGGCCTTTCTAAATGGTTTGATTAGAGAGGAAGTCTATGTTGAACAACCTCCGGGTTTTGAGAATACCGAATTCCCAAACCACGTGTTCAAGCTCAAAAAGGCACTTTATGGCCTTAAACAAGCACCCCGGGCTTGGTATGAGCGGTTGTCGACATTTTTAATTGAGAAGGGCTTCGTTAGAGGCCAAATAGACCCTACACTATTTCTACGAAGAGATAGTGACAATATATTTGTAGCCCAAGTATATGTCGATGACATAATCTGTGGCTCAAACAATAAGGGCTATTTAAATGAGTTCATTGGACACATGGAGAGTGAGTTTGAAATGAGTCTAGTGGGAGAGTTGACTTTCTTCCTTGGACTTGAAATCAAGCAAACTCGCGATGGTATCCATGTGCACCAATCAAAGTATACTCAAGAGATGCTTCGAAAATTTAACATGAGTGATTCAAAAGAGGTAACCACTCCCATGGCTACAAACATAAGATTAGACAATGATGAGAGTGGTAAACCCGTTGATTTAACTCAATATCGAAGCATGATAGGTAGTTTGCTATACCTCACAGCTAGTCGACCGGATATCCTATTTGCTGTGGGTATGTGCGCTAGGTATCAAGTTTGTGCCAAGGAATCTCATTTAATTGCTGTTAAGCGAATTTTGAGATATCTCAAGGGCACAATTGGTGTAGGTCTTTGGTACCCCCGTACCGAATCTTTTGACTTAATTGGCTATACGGATTCCGACTACGCTGGATGTAAGTTGGACCGGAAAAGCACTAGTGGGGGTTGCCAATTCTTAGGTTCGTCCTTAGTAAGTTGGTCGAGTCGGAAGCAACATTGTGTTGCTCTCTCCACGACCGAGGCAGAATATATCGCCATGGGAGAGAGTGTATCACAATTGTTGTGGATGATTCATACCTTAGAGGACTATGGATTGAGTTACAAGGGTGTGCAAGTGTTGTGTGATAACATTAGCACAATTAACCTAACCAAGAATCCAGTCCATCACTCTAGGACCAAACACATTGAAGTAAGACACCACTTCATTAGGGATCATGTAGCTAGGGGAGATATTGTACTCTCTCATGTAGAGTCCAAATCAAACCTAGCCGACATTTTCACTAAACCACTCCCCGAAAATGAATTTAGTTTTCTAAGAAGGGAGTTGGGAATGTGTCGCGCTTCATAGTTTTTCTATTTGCCTCAAACCCTCCATGATTATTTCAAATTGTTGGGGAACAATTGGGTAACTTTGGGGACATCTCACACAAACTATAAGGTTTAACAAAATTTTTGTTGCTAGATATGGGGTGAGATGTTAGGATCAACTCAATTTCTCAAAATGTCATTGCATCCCTTGAGAAATTAAGTTGACGAGATAATAATCACGGTGGTGACCAAGTATGGGGAAAACCAATGCATAACATATGTGTATTTGGCTCCATGATCATACTTGGACATTCCAATCAAGGAAACTTGATTGGAAACCCGAATTTGATACAAACTTAATTGAAATTGCTTGAATGATTGTTGATTGAGTTTGATTCCATTTGGATGAGTCAAAGTGATTGTTGAACCTATAAGGACCTTTGATCCTTGCTCAGGGATCAATTTTAGTCAGGAGATCATGTCCAAGTTCGACAAACTTCAGCAGATCTCGTTGGAAAAATTCTGAAATTCTGAAACTTAATGTTTCAGATCGTATCAGGGAGTATCAGGAATCCTGATCGGTCACCGGACCGATCAGGCATAAGGCTGATCGGTCTCTGAATCGATCTGGCTATATCCTGTCACGATCGGTCCCCAGACCGATCAGCAAGGCAAGCAGTGACTTTCTGAAATTTTGACCAAGTATTCTGAGCTAGCCTGGATCGGTCCCCAGACCGATCTGGCACCCTGTGGGGATCGGTCCACTGACCGATCAGGGAGCTCAGAGATTTCTCTCCGGACCCTACTGTTCGTGTCCTGATCGGTCACCCGACCGATCAGGAGCGCGTTTGATCGGTCACCCGACCGATCAAGATCCGGTCAGTCTGATCAGGCTGTAGCCTGATCGGTCTGGGTGCGATCAGATCGAACGGTGATCCGTTCAGACGCATTAAATTCTGGTTGGTGGACCGATCCACCAACCGATTAACTTCGCGAAAACCTCTTATCGGCCGAACCCTAGCGCCGAAACCTCCCACTCGCGCATCCTTTGCTTTGTACGAAAACTCCTCAGTGCTTTCCCCTTCCTCTTGCGAGTGTGCTCTTGCGGTTCTGAGGAGATCTTCCGAGTCCCGTGACGTCCCTCTCTCGCGGAAAGACCTTGCGACCAGTTCTTGCGCCGGGAGTCTCTTCCTGCGCACGTTTTCTTCCTCTCAACTTCCAAGAACGACACCAATGGCACCAAAGTGAGTTTTGCCTTAACTTCTCCCTTCGAATCATGTCATGGATTATATTGTGAAGCTAATCATATTGTGGTTTTGCTCTTGTTCTTGCTGTTGTACCGTGATCCTATGATCTTGGTTGTGACCTCATTTTCTCGCCTTATGTCATGATCAAACCTTAATTCAAATGTGTCTCTTGATCATTATGTCTTGGTTGTACTCTATGATTGGGTCTTATCTGGTATGATCAATTTGTGATTCAATCTATGTTCATCTTGCTCAAATTGATTAAATCATGTGTATGACCAATTCAACCCTTTAGAAAGTCTTCCAAGGGCAAGGAAGCTGCTGAGGGCAGCTCGAGGGGGAAAGTCCCTTCCTCCTCTGCCCCTTCCAGAAGGTCACAGCCTTCTTCTAGCTCCCGGTTCCCAAATGCAGCCTGTGAACAGGCCTTTCAAGCAAGGACCTTCAAACTATTACCATGTCGATCGATTGATGTTCCTTTCCTAACTGAGTACTGCCCCTCGGTCATGGAGATTGTCACTTACTACAATCTGGGTTTTCTTCTTTCTTTGGAACGAACCATCAATTACGACCTAGTCTCAGAATTCTACAACAACCTATATCAAGGTCCTCAAGGTGGTTTCGAGTTCACTACCCGAGTCGGCACAATGAACCTTGATTTTTCATATGAGATTTTAGCCGAATACTTAGGTGGTCGACGATCACCTAACCTCTATTCGATTTATCCAGAGCTTCCTGATCCTTTGCTGGCTCCATTCGCTGATGTTACCCCCGACTCTATCTATCGGCACTTCTTTGGTCATCCTCGCCCTACCGGGCTTGATGAGTTGGGTCCAGTGTTTCCTACTTTTGCAGCCCTTCGACTTGCTCCAGCTGACTACGTCCTTTTCAAGATCATCACAAATTGCATCTTACCCATTACTTCAAAGCCTTTGGCCGAGATCCTACCTTACCACTGCCTTATGCTCTACGGCATGCATCGCCGGATGGACTTTGATATCATGGAGAGCATTTTTCAGTCTATCCTATCCTACCGTGAGCCTAGCCATCGCACGGTTTACATGCCTTTTGGTCATATCATCACTGATTGGCTTATGTCGGTTGGTGTTGATGTCGCCAAAGGCAGGACCATGCCCATGGTTAAGTAAGATTGTCGTTTGGGCCGGCGGGCTTTTGCGAAGTCTGGTATTATTATTCATGAGCGTGATGGGGTCTTGGTGTGGAAGGATGGACGCGGACTTGGTGATCTTCCTGGAGGAGCACTGCATTTTTAGGCACCACACGAGGCTCCTCCTACTGACGTCGAGTATAACGACGAGCCGGAGCCTGATCTGCACTGGCAGATCTCAAAGCTGGATCAGACGCTACAGGAGGTTATTCAGTTGGGGGCGACAGATCGCGAGGAGTTTCGGTCGGGCTTTCGCTCTCTCGATTGCCGATTGACCAGGATCGAGACCGAGGTCTCAGGGACCCGTACACTCCAGCAGACATGGTATGATGAGTGGCGCAGCCACACATTTCCAGGAGGTGCACCTTCTTCGAGTACTGCACCAGGGTCCTTTGCTCCTACTGATACCAGGATGGATGATCTTGTGGACGATGACGACCCTCCCGCTGATGTCTGAGCTTGGATGTCTCCTACCTTTCTCTGTGGTCTGTATGAATGATTTATGTGACTTTTGGGCTGTATGCCCTGCGACTTGACTATTGTGGCCTTGTGCCACACGTATCTTGCCCGTGATGCACGTGTACTGCATCTTGCTACTTTTCTGGATGTTTATGTTTTGACTTGTCTAACTTTATCTCACATGCTTGTCTGATCTTAGTAAGTCTATTGTGGATGCCATGATTATTTATATGAGTGTTATCTGCATGTTTGCTTCATTGCCATGTTCATGCTTATAATGTCATGTCTAGTTGATACATATGACTGTCATGACATGCTTTGTGAGTTGTTACTTCATGGTCGTATGATGCATGTGATTGCTATATCTTGCTATATCCTTTTCACATGTGTTCATATGGTTATTCAACAACCTATCACATCTTTGTAGATTTGGGATACCCCTAGGGTTGAGAGGGAGTTTGTTTTAATCTTAACAGCCCCTCTAGCCCCTTTTCGTGTTCGACAAAGGGGGAGAGTGTGGATTGGTTAAGTTTAAGAATGATCATGTTGTAGGGGGAGGATCTGGATTCCCCTATGATTCTAAATTTGGAAAACTTAATTGAGAATCCCTAAACTTAAAATCGAGTTGTCAAACAACAAAAAGGGGGAGATTGTTGATGCAGTCTGGCCCTGATTGTTGTTTTGATGTTGACAACGATTTTAGTTTAGGTTGATGATTATGATGATTATGATTAAATCCTGATCGAGGATTAGGCATGATATGGAGGATCCTAGCCTGGAGGGCTAAGTGTTGGAAAAATCCTAGCCTGGAGGGTTAGGTGTGAAAAATCCTAGCTTGGAGGGCTAGGTGTTGGAAAAGTCCTAATTCGGAAGGGTTGGGTGAAAAGTCCTAGCTTGGAGGGCTAGGTGAAAAGTCCTAACTTGGAGGGTTAGGTGTAAATTCCCATCCTAGAGAATTAGGTGAAAAGTCCTGGCTTGGAGGGTCAGGTGCCTAGCTTGGAGGGCTAGGTTGGATGAAGTTTTAACTCGGAAGGGTTGGGTGAAAAGTCCTAGCTTGGAGGGCTAGGTGAAAAGTCCTAGCTTGGAGGGCAAGGTGAAAAGTCCTTACTTGGAGGGTTAGGTGCAAATTCCCAACTTGGAGAGTTAGATGGAAAAATCTTTAGCTTAAAGGGCTAAGGTAGATGGAAACTTAGCTTGGAGGGCTAAGTTTAAGTCTCTGGATCGGTCTGGTGACCGATCAGGGAATCTGGCACGCTGCTCCATCGTGGATCGGTCAGGTGACCGATCCAGCAATGACTGATCGGTCTGGTGACCGATCAGGGAGCACACAGTGAGGTTGGGAACCTACTGTACTGCTCCTGATCGATCCGGTGACCGATCAGGGAGTGCGTGTTTCACCCACTGCTTGGCTCCTGATCGGTCTGGTGACCGATCAGGGAGCAAACAAGTGAGGTTGAGTTCCCCTGCTGATCTGCATCTGATCGGTCTGGTGACCGATCAGGATCACTGTGCAGATCGTTCCGGAGAACGATCAAACGTCGCAGGTTCCTCTCTATGATCGATCAGGACGGAGCCTGATCGGTCTGGTCATATTCTGATCGGTCTGGTGACCGATCAGGAGGCTGCCTGATCGGTCCGGTGACCGATCAGGAGGTCTGGACTGTGAAGCTCAGAAATCGCCTGATAAAGGGGTGGATCGTTCGAGTGATCGATCCACAGCCTGGGATCGGTCTGGTGATCGGTCCAGGAGAGTCTCAAAGAAATCGCGATTTCTAATTGAGCGTTGGGGACCGATCAAGACGGAGCCTGATTGGTCTGGACCTAGCCTGATCGGTCTGGTGACCGATCAGGAGTCGCTCTGATCGGTCGGGTGACCGATCACTTTAATTCAAATTGCACTGTCAGACGCTCTGATCGCGTCTGACCATATCCGATTCGCTGCTATTTGCCTCTGATATTTGATTTACTGTGTGATATACTGCACTAACAGTCTGATTAAGCTACAGGTGATAGGGGAGGATTCAAACACTCAAGGAGAAGTCAATGGAGGCTTTCCTTGGAACAGGTTTGTCCGTTTCTCATCTCAGGTTGCAACGGCTGGAGCTGCAGGACTGAAGACGTTGACTGAAGCTTGGCTGAGGGAGCTCAGGAAGTTCAGTAAGGGTTCAGTGGTAGCTGGCGTTGGCAGTGAGGCAGCTGGAGGCTGCTGGAGATGAGGTCACTTGATGCTTAGTGGAGAAACAAAAGGGACGAGAGACAGCTTCGGTGAAGCAGAGTTCTAGAGCTTGTGTTTTTGAGTTCTTGCCGCCTTGAGTTCTCCACAACTGCTTGCTGTGTTCTTGAAGTTTCCATCATTCTGAGCAAGCGATCGAGAAGCAATCATCCATTACTTGAGCGCTTGAAGGAGAGAACAAGAAGCTTGGAGTCCGACAGTGGGAAGACACGAAGAAGGGTTCTTGCGTGAGATCGCCACTGGGTGGAGCTCAGGGAAGCTTGCTGCGTTCTTGTCCTTGATAAGTGTTTGAGTAAGATCCTTCTTGTTGTTTCTTTGTGCTTAAACTTTATCTGTGATTGAAACACTGTGGAGAGGTTACTCCACCGAGAAGGAGGTTGCTTTTTATCCGGTGATCACCGGGGCTTGATATGCCGACGATCAAGGGATCGATCACCTTAAGGGCACGCCAAGGAGTAGGGGCAAGTTATCCCCGAACCTTGTAAATCCTCCTTGTTAGCGATCTTGCTAGCTGTGTTTGGTTTGTTTGTGTGTTAGTTTTCTACACACCTTGTTTTCTATTCTTTCCGCTGTGCTACTGATTTCTAAGTTGCAGAAACTTGTTAAGTGTCAAAGGTTGCATTGATTGGCTATATTCACCCCCCCTCTCTCTAGCCATCTCGTTCCCAACAAATTCTTTAGATAATCTTTTAACAACTCTAGAGAAGTCGAAATAAACAATTGATAATATCATTAAACTTCTTAAAACCTCATAAATCCACATGCCTTAAAATGATTACAACCTAAGATCTCTAGATCGATCAGTGAGTTTTGACCAAAACCCTTCGATTATATCCATTTTCGCCTACTGTGGATTTATGCGGTTACAAGGAATCTCACGGTGTCGTCTATTGCATATTTCGGCTTCTCGAGAGTTGTTAAAATATTATCGAACAAATCGGTTCATATCATTGGGCCCGATATGCACCATATCAGACCCAACGTGCTAAAATATGCAATGAACAACACCGTGGGACTCCTTGCAACCATATAAATTCACATTAGGCAAAAATGGGTTCAATCGGACTTGTATAGGTTTATTAATGAGTTTCGGTCAAAATTCACTAATCGATTTAGAGACATCATATTGCAACCATTTAAGGACTTGTAGATTTATGAGGTTTTAAGGAGTCCAAATGTCATCAATTGTTTATTTCGACTTTTGTAGAACTATTAAAATATTATCGAAAGAATCAGTCAATGTGGGCGTGATATGGTATATATCAGGCTCATGATTCTTCTCTTAGCTAAGACACATAATTAAATTTTAAATATTATGAGATCCATGTATGTATGTAAATAAAAAAAAGAAAGAGAAAACAGAAAAGGAAAGAGAATAAAGAATGAAAAAAAATTGATTATGTTAGAAGAGTAAAATTGAATAAGAATACTATTGAGTGTGTTTTTTTATAAATACGAAAGTTATGTGTATTATTGAATAATTCGAAAACCTGTATTTCGATACCGTAAAATTTATCATAACATTTATCGTAAATTTCTATTGATTGACCGGGGCAATTGGGTATGTGACATCGACACTTGTTTACGAGGGGAGTAAATTGTCAATAGGTTTCCCTTTTCCAAAGCCACGTGCGAGCCAGGCGGCAGGCTTAGAGAATGCGAGTGTCGACTAGATTCCATGCATGCAAAGATCCCGTACACATTTCGCCCATTTCCTCTGCTTTTATATTTTCCTCTGTTCCACTCCGGCGACCTCTGCAATCTTCCCTTCCCCGCTCCCCCTCTCCATTTTACACATCAGATGCAAAGATCGAAGATAAGCTCATAAATTTCAAAGATGTTGAGCAGCGCCGCCGGAGCTCTGCCGCTGGCTTCCTTGAACCACATCTCCATCGTCTGCAGGTCCGTGGAGGTCTCCCTCGATTTCTACCAGAACGTGCTGGGCTTCGTCCCCATCCGCCGTCCCGGCTCCTTCGACTTCGACGGCGCCTGGTAAGGAACGCATGCCGCTGATAAGTAATTTACTCTGTGCCTACCGCTAAAGAAAAGAACGTTCACAGGTTGTTCAACTACGGGATCGGAGTCCACTTGCTGCAGTCTGAAGACCCCGAGAAGATGCCTCGGAAGAGGGAGATTAATCCCAAGGACAACCACATCTCCTTCCAGGTGTTTGTAATTAAATCTCCTCCTCTGTTTCGCTCTGTTTTGCCTGATCGGTAGTTAATTGGGTTGGGGCAGTGTGAGAGCTTGGCGTTGGTGGAGAAGAAGCTAGCGGAGTTGGGAATAGCCTACGTGCAAAGGCGCGTGGAGGAAGGCGGGGTCCAAGTAGACCAACTGTTCTTCCACGACCCCGACGGGTTCATGATCGAGATCTGCAACTGCGACAACCTACCGTTGATCTCCCTCTCCGGCGAGCCCGTTATGGCCTGCAAGAGAGTGGCGAGCCTCGTCGCCCAGAAGCAGCAGCACCACCAGACGACCATGTAGTGCCATAATTAATCAGAACCGGCGGCGGCGGCTGCTGCTGCAGCATGCTACTGTGCTTCGATGTACTTTTCTGATCATCCTGTTTTAAAAAAAGAAAATTAAACAAAACAAAAGGTGTTAATGATGGATATCCGTCGCTATTATCTCCCATGATTTACGTTTCTTCAGCGTAATCTTGTGAAGGCGGCGCAAACAGTTGTCTTCTCTCGCCGTGACTTGTCGGAAGACGACTGGTTTTATCTTGAAAGAAGGTAGACGAACTACGTTCTTTTCTTTTGCAATATAAGTTATTTTGTTAATTCTATCCATATTATACACAATTGGAACAAAAAACTAAAATTGTCACTAAAGATGGCGTAATATTGATTATATTTATTTGTCTTTATATATTATTATAACAATAATTATTATTTAAGGGAAAACAAAATCGATTTTAACAAATATAATTTTAAATTATTAAATTGTCTGAAAAAACAATTATTAACATTATATTAAACGATTCTCAACAATATAGTTTTAGAAGATAGAGCATTTTATCAAACTGCGTACTTAATTTTATGTTATTACCTAAATATGTAGCCTATTGGTTTTACGTTATTAAGTAAACATGTAGCCTATTTTCAAAATTAACTAAATATGTAGTCTATTTTCAAATTGATGAAATCGTATATTCCTTTAAATATTCTCTTTCTCCCAGTATCTCCGTCCTTTGTCCTTTTTTTTTTCTATACTGTTCATCCAAGAAAAAAACTCTGAAATGCTATATTTTTTCCGCTAAAAAAAACCCTAATATGTTAGTCCTCCTCCACCTCCGACAAGTTTCTTCTATCATCCCCTTCACCTTCACCTTCACCTAGCTGTTCAAAAAAAACACAAAATAATACGCTAAGTGAAAAATCTCAATAAAAATTTAAGTGAATGATGAGATATTTTACATGCATCGATCCTCGACGGATTCATCATGCCCGCCAGAATATAGTTTGATTCGGGACGGTAGCCGAAGGCCACCGATCGTGTCCAGGTGATAATCGAACGTGTGCATGCAAAGTACCACATCATTTACTGAGATTTTCATTGAGTTTTTTACTAAGTGTATTAGACCTTCACAGAAAATTGACGACAATATGATATCAAGACTAGGACTTTGAATCTATTCGTAGTGAGGTTTGGGAATCAGTTGTATTTTTTAACAAGATTTGGAAGAAAGCAAATGACATGGAAGTCGTGGCAAGCTATCAAGGACATCAAGTTGTGGCTTGGTTTGCTGTGCTCCGATGCATCGAATAAGCTAGTCCCGAGGGATTTAAAAATTAAAATGAGCACTTTCAGAGGATGAGACTACATCAATTCTTTGCCAAAGGACGACTCTAGTTGCAAGAGTATAGGTGCATCCCTGATAGCCAAAGTAAGTTTTTGATTTTGGATAAAAAAAATATGAACTTTGTTTGTTTTAAGATGGTTTTTTAACCGTTAATTATTTGATAAAATGTCTTGGTCAAATTGAAGGTGGAGATGAAGGTGGACACCACTTGGTTGTTTGTGAAGGTTAGCATGGATGGGGTTCCTTAAGATTGGCCTCAAGGATTACAAGGGTACGAACTTAGAGAGGCCTTGGATAGCATGTTCAAATGATTTTCCTTAGGTAAGCAAGCATGCCTTAATTATTGCTACCATCACAAATTGATATGTGTTTGTATTTCTCAATAATTATTATTGCAAATGATTGATTCTCACATTTCTGTTAGGAGAAGTAGATATTTTTGATTTGATATATTATGTATCTGAGATTCAATCCGAGTTAAAAGTTATGATCACTCAAATTTTACGGTTTAATATTCATGTTGTAACAACTACAAAGCCATAGCTGTTACAATGTGAAAATTTAGGATTTAACATTCATATTGTAGCAACTATGGTTTCATAGCTGCTACAACATGTATAATGGGTAAACTTTAAGAGGTTATAACTTTTAACTTAGATAAAATCAGGGAAACATAATATATCAAATTGAAGATTATTCAAAGATCTTCAATCTGATATATTGTGCATCTTATGGGTTTCGAGTCAAAATTTATGATCTCTCAAAATTTATGATTTAACATTCATGTTGTAGTAGCTACGAAACTGTAGCTGCTATAATATGGAAGTTTAAGGTTTAACATTCATGTTGTAGCAGCTACGATTTTGTAATTGTTATAATGTGTATACTAAATAAATTTTGAGAGGTCATAACTTTTGACTCGGATTTAATCATTAGATGCATAATATATCAAATTGAAGCTCATTCAGAGATCTACGATTTGATATATTGTGGGTCCTATGATTCCACTTGAGTAAAAGGTTATGGTCTTTCAAAGTGTAGGATTTAACATTCATGTTGTAGGAGTTGTAAAATCATAGCTGTTACAATGTGAATGTTAAACTTTGAAAAACTATAACTTTTGACTCGTGTCAAACCATAATGCACATAATATATTAAATTAAAACTCATTCAAATATCTACAACTTATTTTAAAGGTGAAGCCTATAATGGTCAGGTTTTAGATTACAAAATATCATTTAAATTCTTTTGGGAGTCTTCGAATAATTAGCCTTAAATTTTCTTTCTTTATACTGTAGTAGTTACAAAATCGTAATTATTGATGTATGCAAATCGCAAGTACACTATTATCAAGTAATAAAAGATATCGATTCAATAGGGACTATAAAATCAAGTATTGATTGAATTAACAAAATAGGTTATTTAGAAAATTGCAATTTGTAAGAATTTAAGAGAGAGAGAAAATGAGTCGAGCAAAAGCAAGAAGTCAAGGAAGACATTTAAATTTGGGGAAACGATCTTGGGACTTTCGTTTCGCCATGATAATCATTGACATTCTAAGTTCTATTTACTATCCTATTTCAATATTTGTTCACATGCAGGTAGTCTATATAGGACTCGTGCAGGCGGCTAGATGGGGGTGAATAACCCTACAAATAAACACTGGATCTTTTACTAATTCTTTGCAAAGATAGAAGTTAGTTAGCAATTAAAATAGCAAAAAACATAACAACATAAAATAAACTAGTAAGAGACTATGAATTATTTGGTTGCAACCAAGGTAGTTGCTAATCCAAAATGTTGAAATAGCTCACTAAGAATTCTCCTTTGATGTAGCGGAGAAACCTTTTACAGGCTTTGAACAACTCAGAGAAAGAGTAGGAAAATCAATTACCATAATTGTGACATATTCCTAGCTCTAGAAGCTATTTATAACTCGAAAACATAAGTTACCATTATGTTGACGTAGACCTGAGGCGCTTCAATTGTAATCTGAGGTGCCTCAGATGGATAGACTTTTATCCACACAACCAACGATAAGTTTTAAATAAGTATTGATCTGAGGCATCTCAGTTCCAACCTGAGGCACCTCAGTTCTAACTTTAGACGCCTCAGGTGCAAATGAGGCACCTCCTAAGGCAATTGAGGCCCCTTAGTTGACCATCTAGTCAAAGTCAATAGTCACGTTGACTTTTTCACCTTTTGTCCAGTTGAGTGATTTTCGACCAATTAGAGTTAGGCTCACCCAATCCCGACTCTGGCCTTTCGCTTGAACGGTCTTCCTCCTTGGTTTCTCATTCCTCGGACATCGTGCATGCCCTTCTCGTCTACCGGTGTACTCTTTCACAGTCTTTGCGATCCTCGGATGCACCGAGCCCGTCAACTCCCTTACCATGTCATCCTTTTCGTCTACTATGTTTTTCGCTCAACTTCATCTGCTCCTAAACTTCTGCACACTTAGGCACAGGGATCAAACCAACCAGAACCTAACTTAACTTGATTGATCACATCAAAACTATCACGGGGTATTTATAATTTCCCTCTTTTTACTGTGCATCAACTCAAGTTAAGTTAGGATAAATATAAAAAAAACGAATAACATTGTTTAAATAATAAAATAAAATATGCAATTAAGTACAAAAAAATAATGTAATTAAATTTAAAATTGATCTCCCTTTAACTTAATCCTCACTACTTTCTCCTTTGATCACATAAAAAAAAATGGGGTCAAAAAAACCATGAATAGTAAAAAACGTTTTAAGGGGTAAAAAAAATAATTTTCATTGTAAAAATTGATAAATTTTAAATCTTATTTTCAAAATTGATTTCGACTTTAGAAAATTCTAATAATTTTTTTCAATGTTTAAAATACAACGTATACATCTTGAAAAAATAGAATTATCAGAAATAATTTTCTAAGTATTTGTAAAATTAAAAATATAATTTTTGATTGAAAATTCATAAAAAATTAACTAACTATCAAAAAATTCTCAAAGTTTTTGTCAAAGTGTCAAATACTTAAATCCAACGCTATAAAAATTTTTAGAATAAAATAAATTTTCTAAGTATCAAAAAAAAATTTATCATAGAATTTAAAATTTTTAAAAATATATATATCTGAAATTTTTTTATCAACAGTCAAACCGTAAAGTACACTTCCCAAAAAAAAAATTTAATTTTAAAAATAATTTTTTTAAAAAAATATCTGAAATTTTTTTATCAACAGTCAAAACGTAAAGTACACTTCCCAAAAAAAAAATCTAATTTTTAAAAATAATTTATGAAGTATTTTTTAGTTTAAAAGTTTCAGTTTCGAATAGTAATTTGTAAAAATTCATTTAATTAAAAAATCGAAAAACAATTCTACGAGTAGATAACATGATTATCTATTATAAAAATATTTCAAGTAAAATATGATCAGATATACTTTTGAAAGACTTTTCAATTAATTGAAATTCTAAAATTAATTTATTCAAATTCTTGCAAAAACATATCTTACTCATAGCATGCAAATAATTTCAATAGGATAAGCAAGATTTTGAAACTCAATATAAATTTCTATGATTTATTAAAAATTTGATTGTAATATAATTTTTGGGCACTATTATAATTTACCCCTATGGTTCCTCAAATATCAATTTAGTCATCCACTATATCTAACATTTTTAATTTGAGCATGTAAAAAATTTAAGCATGAAAAATCTTTTTTCGAGACTTCTATTTGTTCATTTAAATTATTATTTTCATGTTTTAGTTTGTCAAAATGTTCTAGTGGACATGATGTAAAAAACTTGACTTTTAGATCAACATTATCCTTTTTCATTTTTACTTACTTTGTCCTTAATTTGTAAAAAGATCTAATGATTAGTTTAATACCTGAATATAATTGGTCTGGAGGAAGTTTACATGCCTCATTTACCATTTCGTCGATAGACGCTCCCCCTTTATCGTTGTTATCTTCTGGCATAGCTCCTCCTTCATTGATGCTTTCTTTTGAAATTAGTTCGTCATCTTCCGGTAGGTATTCGACTATTAGAACTAGTCCGACAGTCTCTTTATTCTTGGACTCTTTTGAAGACGAGTTGATCTCCATCGAGGAGTCGGATTCTGCTTCTTTTGGATTTTTGTGGAGTTTCAGAACTTTTGTCCAAAGAGCTTTAGTAGATGTGTAAGATATGATCATTTCGAGTTTCTCAGAGGGTAGTATGCTTAAAATGTGGAACTCCCTTCCCATTAGCTGTGAACTCGTCACACTGTTTTCAGTTCAGTGGTGTTCTTCGAGTTCTTCTCCGTTCTCATCCTTAGGGGCTTCAAAATCAAATTTAATGGTTAATAAAATATTGAAATCAGTTTTGAAAAATACTCCTTGTGCTTTTTCTAGAATGTGAATTCTCCCTCGAACTTCGGTGGGTAAATGTTCGATCTGGCCATCGTCTTGTTGCTTTAGGCGATGATTAGTCCTCCTAAAATGGTTGGGCTCTGATACGAATTGTAGGTCCTGTGTAGGGCGGCTAGAGGGAGGGGTGAATATCCCACAAATAAACATTGGATCTTTTGCTAATTCTTTGCAAAGATAGAAGTTAATTAGTAGCAAAAATAGCAAAAAGCATAATTGTTGGTGCAAGGTGCATCAGTTATAAATAGTCAACCTCTAGGATTTCGATGTTTGAAAATATAAGGTGTAGTCAAAGTGATCAAGGGTTAAACCAAACAGGATCATATGTTTGGTAGGATAAATCCAGGTTTCATCAGTTTGACAAAGGGGTAGCCAAATAGGATTTGATGTTTGACAAAGTTAATAGAACCTAGGGTTGGTCAGTTTGACCAAGGGATTAAACCAAACCGGATTTGAGGTTTGGGATTATATTTACCTGAAGGTTGGAAGAAGTTGAGTCACTATCATGATGACTAGCAAAGGAGTGATTTTCTTGGAAGAAATCCTAGTGAGTGAAGCTAGGTGAAAGAAACTCTGGTGAGTGAAGCTAGTCCTAGCAAGGGAAGCTAGATGGAAGAAATTCTAGTGAGTGAAGCTAGGTGGACTAAGTCCTGGTGAGTGAAGTTGGACATGAAGTCTTGATTCGGGGGATTGAGCACTAAGTCCTAGTCGGGGATCGGGCAATGGAGTCTTAGTCGAGCGAGGATTGCGGACAGAAATAGAGACGGGTCGAGGTCGGACGTCTCGAGATCCGAATTATCAGAGGCTGAGCAAAAGTCCAGTCGGAAGTCCCGGTTGGGAAAAGCTTTAGTTGAGCCGGAATCGCGGACAGAAATAGAGACGGGTCGAGGTCGGACGTCTCGAGATCCGGGTTCTCGGAGGCTAAGAAAAAGTCCAACTAGAGGTCCCGGTTGGCAAAGGTAACTTCTCCGGGGTGGAGTAGGTGAGGACGCGTTCCCCGGGAAAGGGAACATTAGGCATCGGTTCGACCTAGGGTTTCGGGTGACATTCAAAGTCAGAATCAATCAATTAAGGCTAAGATTATTTGTATGTTTGTCTTGTGTTTGTTGTCTTGCAGGTACTGGAGTTGGAGGCAAGATAGGAGAGCAAACGCAAGAAAAACGGACCTGGGAAGAAGGCTTCCTGGCTGCCTGACTTGAATCAGGCGCTCAGTAAGAGCTTGGGTGCCCTGGTTAGGGGCTACCCATCCCAGGCGCCTGAGGCTTCCCAAGCACCTGGGAGGTTCCCAGGCGCCTGGGAAGGCTGGGTTTTATCTTCCGCGAATTCGTTGCTACGGATGGAATGTTGACAACACGTGGCAGACACCCAAGAGCCCTCAGGTGCCCGAGAACTCAGTATATAAAGGGGTTTGACCCCTCACTTCAGGAAATCAACTTTCGCATCTGCTAAAGCATTCTGTGTAAGCAAACACGCTCAAGTCGAAGCTCTGCGACCAAGGAGACTCCAGGAGGAAATACGCTGCACTTCGGACTTCCGGATTGGCTGAATCTTATTTTTCCGTTGGTTTACTTTTAGTTTACAAAATTGTGTTTCAATTTATTTATTCTTGTACTTGTAAATAAAACTGTAAGACGAGTATTCTCCGCCTCCGAAAATTCCGGAAAGGAGACCATTAGTGGACTCATACTGAGTACATAGGCCTTAGACGTACTGACCCTGGGATCAGAAACCAAGTAAATAAACCCGCTTGTCTCTTGTCTTTCTGTTTTTTATTTTATATTTCCGCTGCATACTAATTCTGATAGAAATATGAATAATTGATGAAATTCTGGCAAAATGTTCGAGTCGATATTCACCCCCCCTCTATCGACCGACACCGATTCTACAAGTGGTATTAGTGCAGGAAGCTCTTCACCGGACTAACAGCCGAAGGAGCAACAACGTCAGGAATTGAGGGGGAGCAAGGGTGAATACAGGTATAATTTTTATTATGTCGATTTTCAAATTCCATATTATTTGTTTTAAGTACAGGGAGAGAGAACACTATAAAAACCAGTGTCTACTCGTAAGAGTCGTTCGTCACCACCGGCGGCAACGGAGGTACCAACGGTAGGAGTCCAGAGGGACAAGAGTCACATTCGCTGTTTCAAATGTCAAAAGCACGACACTACAAGAACCAGTGTCCGACCAAGGTACGAAAAATTAATTTTCACAATAATTTTTAAATTCTTGCATAGTTTTACAATCATTCTGATAATTTAGATAACACTATTAATTTTTCTGATAAATTAGATTTTTTACATTGCCAACTTAATTTATTGCATGACAATTACCAAATATTGACAATATTAAAATATCAAATATTAATTCCTTAATCCTTAATAGTAATGCAATAATTTTTAAAATTAATTCTAATAATTTATTTGATAAACTTCCTGATAAATCTGATAACTCTAAGGATAGTAATGAAATATTAATTAATATTATTACGGATAGTTCTAATATTTCTAATAATAATATTTCTGATAATACTGATAATCCTAAGAATAATCATGCAACATTAATTAATAATTTTTTGATAATATTGATAATCCTAAGGATAATCATGAAATCTTAATTAATAATATTTCAGATAATTTTGATAATTCTGAGTATAATAATAAAGTTGTAATTAGTAATCTTTCTGATACCTTTGATAATTCGAATGAAATTATTATTGATAATTCTAATATTTCTGAAAATAATATTGATGATAATACTCAATACATTTCTGAATATAATGTTACAACTTAATTAATAGTCATGAAAATTATTCTACCTATTATGAAGATGATGGGATTGAGCACCCCGTGGCTGACACGTGGACTGAAGAAACTATTTGGCGAGATCTACCAAGTCTTGACGACTCTCTTTCCTTGACTCCCGAGACCCCCTCGGGAAGGTGGATTTTCGAGACCATCTCGGGTAGACATACTCTTGAGATCGATCAGGAGGACACACGTCCGAGATCACCTTGGGAGATCAGGTCCTCGAGATCACCTCGGGAAGGCGAACACCCGGGACCCCCCGGGCCAAAGGACCCCGAGATTACCTCGGGGCAGCGGAGCCTAAGGATCACTCAACCTCAAGTAACCGTCCCCTTTCTTCGGATCTGTGGATAATCATCACCAATAATTACGAGATAATCATGACCCATAATACGCAGCTAATAAAGCCTTAATCATCGTAACGGTCCAGATTTAATGGCTGTGACGGCTGTTACAAGGATTATCTAGCAACCGACAATTGAGGGGACGTCGAGAAGAACGTGGGGACATGTGTGACGACCGCTTCAGGTATAAAAGGTACTCCAACCCACAGGTAAGGGGGTTACGCTCATGCTCATTATTACTTACATTTTTTCCTTAGCTCCTTCCATCTAAGAGACTCAGGTACTGACTTGAGCGTCGGAGTGGGCTCCGCCGGACAATCTCCGGCATGTTTCCATTAACGCTCATGTTAATCTCGCAAGGTGGGAGCTCTTCCTCTCTCGTCATCATCCTCGCGGGCTGAACTCTGTGACTGGCCGTCGACGTCGATTCCTTCCGAAACAAGTTTGGCGCGTCTGTGGGAAACTATTAACTCTCTAGAAGGAGCATCGATGGCAGAGCCGGAGGGACAATCCATCATCCTGATGAAGGAATTAGATCACTTGGTGCCAATGCTGTCAAAGGGGCACTCGAACAACACCAAATCGAGCAGGCCATCTTACGGTGAGTCGCTTCTGTGCAAGAGGAGATCCCCAGAATCTCCACCTCGCATCCCCAACAATGGAGATCTGTCTCACCACCGGGAGGCACGCTGAAGTGGTCCCAGCCCACCGGCGAGATTCTCTAGGAGATTTGAAGAAGTCAACTCAGTAGCCTCCACGCGTGAGACAGGAGGATGGACCAGGGAAGAGGGAAGAACCTAAGGCCTTCTCAAAGGCACCCTCTACCCTTTCTCATTGGAGATTGTAGAAGATCTCATGCCAAAGCAGTTCCGTGGGCTGGGATTACCGATTACGACGAGAAGACAGACCCTGAAGATCATGTCTGCATGTTTGAGAACGCGACACTCCTGCACCAGTATACTGATGGTGTAAAGTGCCGGGTGTTCTTGAACACTCTATCAGGAGCAGCCAAGCGATGGTTCCAGAGGTTGCCCAGGGTTCTATCAACTCCTTCATGGAGTTTAGAACTGTCTTCCTCCATCATTTCGCCAACAACCGTTGCTATCAGAAGACGACGCAAAATTTATTTGCTCTTAAGCAGAAGCCAAAAGAGTCACTCAAGGATTACATCTAGTGGTTCAACCGAGTGGCGCAGGATGTGCCAACTGCGACGTCGGAGATCTTCGTCAGTGCCTGCACCTAAGGTTCTCGGAAGGGGATTTCTTCTGATATTTGGTGAAGAAGCCACCCACCAGCTTCGATGATTTGTTAGGGCGCTCTGTCAAACACGTTAACATGGAAGAGGTGCAACACACCTGCCGTAATGAACCAGCCGGGGTCCCTCCTCAAGCCGTTGTACAGTCAGAAAGGAGGGAACATTCGGCTCTAGCTCGAGGAAGAGATCTTCGCCTGGGGAAAGACCAGTGGGTTGGTAAGCGGAAGCTGGTAGAGACCGTTAACATCGAGCAACCAGAGCCGCTGATGTAGTACTGCGACTTCCACGACAGTACGACACACTCCGCCGAGGAATCTCATGCCTTGAAGAGAAAATTGAGTGAGGAAGCATAGACCAACCTCGGAGGAAGTGGAAGAAGATGGATATCGCCGGAGGTCCCCTCGGCGGAGCTTTTCCCCCCACCAACCGCAGTCGGTAGAGAATGAGGCTCGACATCAGTCTCGGTCGCGGTCAAGAGGGAGAAGTCGGGAGGCCGCACCCCGCAGCTCTCCCTCATTAGAAAGAGATCCCAGGAAGGGCAAGGCCCCTACACGTGACCCTCCTTCTGGACACGTGGGAGTGATCTCAGGGGGACCCACCGGAGGAGATTCCCACTGGGCAAGGAAGACTCACACCCGGCGGCTGGAGAACTACGCCATCGGGATGAGTCGGAGCCAACATCTTGGCCCTATGATCACCTTCGATCTGGAGGATCTGGAAGACAAGGAAGCCCCCTACGAAGACGCTCTGGTAATTCTTGAACGCATTGCAAATTATGAGGTTAAGCGTATCTTCGTGAATATAGGTAGCTCCGTTAACATCCTGTACAAGGCCGCTCTAGATCAGATGCAGATTGACGAGGATAAACTGTATCCAGTGTCGACTCCACTCTTCGGCTTCACCGGATACCGAGTACAGCCGATAGGGCAAATTACCCTATCACTGTCGTTGGGCAGTGACACTCTGGAGAGGACTAGGAGGACTCCCTTCCTGGCGTGGATGCTCCCTCATCCTACAATACCATCATGGGACGCCCGTGCTCAGTATATTCCAGGTGGTGGTCTCGGTCTACCATCAGAAGATCAAATTTCTAGTTGGCGACCAAGTGGTTGAAGTCAAGGGAGACCAGTTGGTATCTCGACGATGCTATAGCGGGGAAGTCAGATCAGAGTCCTGCAAGAACACGAAGTCACAAGAAGCTCTGCAAATCGATCTCGCCAATCCCCGAGAGGAGGAAGGGCCTAGAGAGGGAAGGAAGAAAATGATCAGGAGCAACTGATCGACCTAGACCTCATGTTCGAAATCCATGACAAAACAGCTACCTGGCTAGTGGCGCGCAGACAACGCATGCGGCAGGCGTACAATCATCGAGTGATTGTCTGAGACTTTCAAGTTGGGGACAAGGTCTGGGAGAAATTCAAGCCTGTAGGTGAGCTTAAGAAGCTGAAGCCACAGTGGAGCATGCCTTACCCCATCATCAGAAAGATAACCGGAGGTTGCTACTATCCACAGGAGGACAGGGGCAAAAAGTTGAAGAGGCCATGACATACCAACTATATCCAACCCTATCACCCTCGGTGAAATTTGTGAGATATACTATGTACTTGTTTTTGTATTCTTGCTGCCTTGTAGTGATGGTCATGAAATAAACGAGACGTCTCATCATAAAAGTGTCAATACATCTGTCTAAAACCCTACTACCTGGTGGTGCTGCGGATGCCTGAGGTAAGTAGGCTTGGTCTGGGTGATGCAGATGCCCGACCAAGAGAAAAAACCCTACTACGTCATGCTGCTCCGGATGCCCGAGGTAAGTAGGCTTGGTCTGGGTGCTGCGGATGCCCGACCAAGAGATAAAACCCTACTACCTCGTGGTGCTGCGGATGCCCAATGTAAGTAGGCTTGGTCTAGATGCCGCGGATGCCAGACCAAGAGAAAAACCCTACTACCTCGCGGTGCTGCGGTTGCCCGAGGTAAGTAGGCTTGGTCTGGGTGCTGCGGATGCCCGACCAAGAGATAAAACTCTACTACCTCGTGGTGCTGCGGATGCCCAAGGTAAGTAGGCTTGGTCTGGGTGCTGCGGATGCCCGACCAAGAGATAAAACCCTACTACCTCATAGTGCTGCGGATGCCAGAGGTAAGTAGGTTTGGTCAGGGTGCTGCGGAGGCCCGACTAAGAGATAAAACCCTACTACCTCGTGGTGCTGCGGATGCCTGAGGTAAGTAGGCTTGGTCTGGGTGCTGCAGATGCCCGACCAAGAGATAAAAACCTACTACCTCGTGGTGTTGTGGTTGCCCGAGGTAAGCAGGCTTGGTTTGGGTGCTACAGATGCCCGACCAAGAGATAAATCCCTACTACCTCATGGTGCTGCGGATGCCCGAAGTAAGTAGCTTGGTCTGGGTGCTGCGGATGCCCGACCAAGAGATAAAACCCTACTACGTCGTGGTGCTACGGATGCCCGAGGTAAGTAGGCTTGGTCTGGGTGCTGCAGATGCCTAACCAAGAGATAAAACCCTACTACCTCATGGTGCTGCGGATGCCCGAGGTAAGTAGGCTTGATCTGGGTGCTGCGGATGCCCGACCAAGAGATAAAACCCTACTACCTCGTGATGTTGCGGATGCCCGAGGTAAGTGTTGGTGCAAGCACCACCTAAGTCAAACCTGGGTTTTGATAATGGCAAAGGGTTCAGAAGTTAAGATGTTATTGTGTTCTAACATGTTCAATAAGTGTGCAGGAAGAAGTCCTAGGTACACTAGGCAAGAAGTCCTGGCAAAGGGTTGGGAAAAGAAGTCTTGGTCAAGGACTGGGCAAGAAGACCTGACCGGAAGTCGGGTAAAGAAGTCCTGGTCGAGGACTGGGCACGAAGTCCTGACAAGGGGCTAGGCACCGAAGACATGACCGAAAGTTGGGCAAGAAGACTTGATTGGAAGTTGGGCACGAAGACCTGGTCAGGTAGATTGGGCAAAAGTCCAACCGGAGGAGCCGGTTGGCAAAAGGTAAACTCTCCTAAGAGGAGTAGGTGAGGACATGTTCCCCGTCAAGGGAATAGTAGGCGTCGGTTCGACCTAGGGTTCCATTTGGGAGACCCGAAGTCAGAACCAAGATAGCTATGACTGTAAATAATGACTAACATTCTTGCTTAGTTTGTTTTGGAACTAACCTTGGTTGCAGGGACCGAAGGATTGTGTTTCTGCAGCTCAGAACGCCCCAGAGGAAGGGGCAGGCAACTGGGCTAGGCGCCCGGGAAGTCCCGGGTGCCCAAGGTAAAAGGCCAAAACAACAAGAAGCAAGACTGCTTCGAAACCACACTGGGCTAGGCGCCTAGCAGGTCCCGGGCGCCCTAGGTCAAAGCCAAAGTGGCTATCAAAGAAAAGCTGCCACGAAGGCATTGGACCAAGTCAAGCTAGGCACCCAGGAGGTCCCGGGCGCCCCAGTCAGACCAGGGGCTGAATCGGAGGGGATAAGCGCTAACCAAGCCGCGGATTGAGTTTATCGCAGGTGAAGGCACGTGTCAGGCACCCCGACATATCAGGCGCCCCTAGGAGCACTATAAAAGGGTGCTCGACCCCAAGGCTTCAACATCACTGCTTTCTAACGCTCCAAAGCTTTTCGTTTAAGCGCTGCGCCCCGACAAACTCTAACTTCGAGATCCCAGTGCCGACGATGACCCTCTGCTCCGAAATATGATCCACATCGGGCGTCGGTAACGAAAAGTGTAGCAATTTCACTTTCCTATACTCTTGTACTTAATTTGTAAAATCTTTTTGCGCGATTATAGTATTGCCCAAAGTAAATGGTCAAGGACCGTGGGCCTTGGAGTAGGAGCCGACCGCGACTCCGAACCAAGTAAAAATTGACTTGTGTTCTTGCATACTCTATTTTCTTTCCGCTGCGTATTCTCTCTTTTTAGTCTGAAAAGTTTTTAACGATATTCACCTCCCCTCTATCGTTTTCCTCATCCAACAAGTGGTATCAGAGTGGGTGGCTCAAATTTGGTGCAACCACCAATTTGAGAGTTTTTCGGATTTTACGAAAATTTTAAATTCTTTTTCTTTCGAATTTTTCTCATTAACCGAGGTTGGTGCAACACCACTTGATTGCTTTTTCTCAATTATTTTATTCCTGCACTACTAATCCAAGACCAAGTCTTGGGACAGAATTTCTTTGTTTTTTTTGTTATTTTAGAAATTATAAATGGCCATGCAAGAGGGTTTCAGCACAGCCAGACCACCACTCTTCAGTGGAGAAGACTTCTCCTACTGGAAGAGTTGGATGGATGTCCACCTGAATACTCAGGTGGACATGTGGATTATTATCCAATCTGGCCTTGAAATCCTCAAGAATGCTGAAGGAGTGGCACAACACTACACAGAATGGATGCCCCACTGAAGAAAAAGATCGAGGCTAATGCAAAAGCAACCCAGACGCTGTAGTGCGGATTAACCAAAGAAGAACTGAACCGGGTGGGTCCCTTCAACAGTGCTAAAGAACTTTGGAGTAAACTGATCGAGTTGCACGAAGGTACCTCCGACACCAGAATCAGCAAAAGGGACCTGCTACTGAACAAATTGTACACCATTAAAATGAACGAAGGCGAGTCAGCAGCCCAGCTCCACGCCAGAATCTAGGAGCTGATGAACGACCTGCACACAATCGGTCACAAGGTAGAAAACCGTGACCTTATCAGGTATACCCTAAACGCTTTCCCAAGAAATACTCTGTGGGCATCTATGGTAGATGCTTACAAAGTTTCTAGGGATCTTTCTAAAATTAAATTAGATGAATTATTTTCAGAATTGGAATTACACGAGCAGACTAACTGCACTTTGGCCAAGAAAGGTATTGCTTTTCTTGTAGGAAAAACCCAAGGAAAGGTGGTCAAGAAAAAGCCTCAACCTGCACCTGAGTCTGACTCAGACTCAGACTCAGAAGACATTGAAGGGGATCGACCTAAGCTGGTTCGGCTAGCCTGGGACTGTTGGGACCGGTAGACGAGCTAGAGGGGGGGTGATTAGCTCCGATTCGCTTGTAGATGATTTGTCGTTGCGGAAGACTTCAAGCAATCGCTAACACTTGGATTTTACTTGGTATCCACCCCGGTCGGGTGACTAATCCAAGGGTCCACTCTCCTCACACTCTCATACACTATGAAAGTCTCCTTCTTGAGGTGGAGAAACCTCTTACAAGCTTTCACAAAGATACAACAAGAAACAAAGCAAATACAAATGAAATCTTACAAGATTTACAATGAATAAGCTCACACTTTGTTCTCCTTGCTATCTTCAAGCTTGTGATCGCCTCTAGAACTTTGGAAGTGCACCAACACTAAGCCCCAAAGCTTCTCTTGAAATGGCGTGGAAGGAGGAAGAAGAGCTTCGCTTCAAACCTGCGTGAAAGACCTTATACCCGACGCCTAGGGTTTCTGAATCGATTACCCAATCGATTACCACGTAGGATTTAGTCGTTCAACGGCTAGTTTTCAAACCGTAATCGATTAGCCAATCGATTACGAATGTCCTGAATCGATTACCCAATCGATTCCGGACTCTCCTGTTCTCTCGCGCAAACTGCTGTAATCGATTACCCAATCTATTACCGATACCCTGAATCGATTAACAAATCGATTCAGTGCCCTTCTGTCCTCTCGCACAAACCGCCCTAATCGATCACCTGATCGATTCACCCAATCGATTACCCAATCGATTGAGTCCAACCTAACTTGTTTCCACAAGCCTAGGTTTCCCTTCCAAGCGTCCGGTCAACCCCTTTGACCAACTTGGATTTCTTCTGCCTGGCTCCCAGCTCGGACTTAACCTGGTTCCCAACCAGATTCGCCTAACCCTCGAGTTAGGTCTAATCTCTCGGTAGACTTCCACCTTGCCAGCATGCGATCTCCCCGATCCATCTGGACTTCACCTAGTCCCACTAGGTGTGCCTAGTTCCACTAGGTCTTTTCTCATGCCAGCGTACGATCTCCCCGATCCACCTGGACTTCACCTAGTCCCACTAGGTGTGCCTAGTCCCACTAGGTCTTTTCCCATGCCAGCGTACGATCTCCCCGATCCACCTGGACTTCACCTAGCCCCACTAGGTGTGCCTAGTCCCACTAGGTCTTTTCCCAGTCAAGCCTCCAGTCAACCTTGACCCACTTGACTCACACATCATGACCACTCAAACATCATTATCAAACATCGAAACATACGACCTCAAGCTCACCCGAGCTTACCAGACTCAAGCTCACCTGAGCTTTGTCAAACTAGGTCAACCCTGACCTAACCAAGATTGCACCAACAATCTCCCACAGACCTAAGCTCACCCGAGCTTAGTCAAACTAGGTCAACCCTGACCTAACCAAGATTGCACCAACAATCTCTCCCTTTTTGATGTTTGACAATATGTTTGAGAAAGACTAATCCCTATTAGCCTTTCAATCTCTCCCAAATTTCTCCCCCTTTGACACACATCAAACCTCTCCCCGAGAGCCTATATAGTCAAAGGCAAATCCAATGAAAGTCCCATACCTTTCATTTAAACCCATGCTCACCCATGAGCATTCACCATAATGAAGATTTTCGATCTTCATTCTTTCACAAGAAAATGGAAATTCAAGCACATGCTTTTAAGGAAGACTTTCCCCTCAAAACATGCTCTAAACCTCTATCATTGCACCAACAATGATTTAGGGAATTCCTAAAACTTTAGGAAATCTCAACTTGAGGTTAGGAGATTTTGAGATTCAAAACTTGAATCAAAACCTCTCCTTAACCCTATAGTTTTCACCAAAACTATCCCTCTTTTGATTTCACAATGAAATTTTCCCAAATATACTTATAAAAGTATTCCAAGGGTCTAGGGATTGTTAAGTTACTCAACAAATGGGTTATTTGACTGATAATAGACAGTTTCAGTCTTATCAATCGATTGGCGTTGGGAACCAATCGATTACACTATGCCTTAATCGATCAACTGATCGATTATGACTGACTGTAATCGATCACCGGATCGATCACGCGAGCTTCTGTGCTCGCAAAAAGACCTACCAATCGATTGACTAATCGATTGGCTATGTTCCCAATCGATCACCTGATCGATTGGGAGTTTCTGAAAATCTGAAAACAATTTCAGGCCGAATTTCAGAAACCCCTAAATAATTCTACAAAATTCGAAAAATTTTGAAATTTTGTGTAGTCATTATTTATAACATATACTATCAAGGAAAAATAGTTTTCTATGAAAATAACCTTTATTCCAAAGATTGACACAAAATTAGAAACCATTGAAATACTTCAATGTTTTTCATGTTTTGTATCCATTTCATCAATGATGAGTGCTATCAAAAGATAGTCTTCACCAAGGTTTTCCAAGATAGTTTTAAAATGTGTTTCAAAAACAATATCCAACCATGTTCCTTGGGCTAAATGCACATGACTTGTACATTAGCTTTCCCAATGATTGGAGTTCATTTATATTCTTGTTTTGATGAACCTAAAAACTCAATAAGATGAAAATAAATCAACACCTTGAGTTTTGTTCATCTTCCTAACATCTCACTTATTCTAATGTGTCTCAAAAACACACACAAGTCACCTTATAGTCTTAGTGAGATGTAAAAGTCATGTTCTCCCTAAACTAAGGGTTCATGCATTTCTGCCTAGGCATTATAAACTTTGATCAACCACCTAGGAATGTTAATTAATGCCAATGTCCTTAATTTCAATAAAAATTGACTTAATGCATGATAATGACTATGACATGCATCATATATAAGAATTTTCAAAGGAAATTATAGCTAGATGATGCATGTATGACATGACATGTAATATGTTCATAATAAAATATGAATAATGGATTATGATGTCATGGCATGTGATAGGGCATACAAAACATGGCATAATAGCACAAAATAAAATACTTAGATTTCCTATCTAAGTATCAATAACTCATCGCTAAGCCATTGATAATCCTAACTTAGCCCCTAATTTCCAAGATAGTGTCAAAATTCCCAACTTGACCTATCTTTGGATTCTAACCTAGTTGTGTCAACTTTTATTAAGTTCAATCTTCCAAAAACATAGTGTGGCACAAATTTTACTCCTCCTAGAGTAAACAAATGCTTCCTTTATTTTCAAGGGTAGTAATTCCTTGAAAACGTCCCAAAGTGCCAACTTCATCAAGGTTGGGTTAACTACCCTTCCAATTAGAGTTGACACTCCCTAGACCTATCTAGGGTGTGGCGAACACACTCTTAGGAACCCAAAACCTATTGATACTCCTTGGGTGTTCTAGGTATTCACTAGGGATGACTCCCCTTGATACCTTCCTAAAGACTTTCTTAGGCTTCTCCGAAGCCTTAGTCACCTTTGTCTTGTCTTGGTCAACTCTAGGGATGGCTTCCCTTGCGACCTTGACTTGACTTCTTGACCTAGATTGAGTTCCATACTTATATGGAACTCTATGATAGGATGGACCATCATCCTTGGTTTTAGGTTTGTAACCCAAACCTTTCTTGCTCCTAGAGGGTCCTTGATTTCCTAAATTTAGGTTTTGATCCTTAGATCCCTTAAATAGATTTTCTATTTTCTTAAGGGATTTCTCCAATTTATCAAGTTTTGTCCTCAAAACTTAATTTTCAATCATTACCTCATCAAGGCTTGGTTTTCTAATGTAGTCTTGATGATTGTTCTCCTTGGCCTTGTATTGGGTAGGTCTACCATTAAGTGATCTAAAATTTTCCCCATCCTTAGATGTAGTAGTCCTAGTATGGAAAGCTCTATAGTTTTTCTTAGGTTTCTCATGCCTCCTATTTTCATGATAAATAGCATTAAAATGATAATAATTACTTCTAGCATGCATATTATCATGATGAAAATAAATACAATTACCTAATGGTACCTTAGCATTGTTCTTGGAGGCTCCCCCTTGATTTGAGCTCTTCCTTTTAGCCTTGGTCGGATTCTTCCCCTTCGGACATTGGTTCCGATAATGTCCTTTTTGTTTACATGAGAAGCACACAATGTGCTTCTTATCTTTCTTTTCCACGGGGCCGACCTCCTTTGGCTTCTCCTTGGTCTTGGGTGTCACTTGCACCTTCTTCTTGACCAATTTTGGACACTTACTCTTATAGTGCCCTTTTTCCCTACACTCAAAGCAAATGATATGATTTTTATTTTTACAAATTGAAATTCTTATACCTTTACTTGTAGGGGTATTGCATGACTCTTCACTTGATCCGGAGGTAGATACTTCTTTTTTTTCCGGAGTCAATGACCTTTGCTCCCCCTCAATCCTAGAGGTGGAGACTTCCTCCTTTTCTTCGTTGGCCAATGCTTCTTCTTGAATTTCCTCCTCGGATGTTGAGCATCTTTCAACTTCCGAGTCCTCTTCCTCCGATGAATCTCCCTCTTCGGATTTGTCTTGAATTTGTACAGTGGAGGGATCTTCATGAAGCCTTGCCAATTTGCTCCAAAACTCTTTGGCATCTTTGAATTCTCCAATCTTGTCCAAGATGGTGCTTGGCAAAAGATTGACCAATAACTTGGTCACTTTGTTGTTGGCCTCGCATCTCTTGATTTGCTCCTCATTCCATTTGCTTTTCTTGAGGAGCTTTCCTTTTGTGCTTGTTGGAGCTTCAAAACCCTCCATTAGAGCAAACCATTGCTCTATCTCCATCATGAAGTAATTTTCAATCTTTGATTTCCAAAGATTGAAATTTGCCTTGTCAAATGGTGGAGGTGCCCTTGTGTCATATCCAAACTCCATTTTTGAAGTTGAACCCTCTTGATGATGACTTCTTGAAATTAGGGTTTCTTCCAACTTCTTCTTCTTCCTCTAGCTCTTGCCCTCTTGGCGATGAGTCCAAAGAAGAGCAACCTTGCTCTGATACCACTTGTTGGGACCGGTAGACGAGCTAGAGGGGGGGGTGATTAGCTCCGATTCGCTTGTAGATGATTTGTCACTGCGGAAGACTTCAAGCAATCGCTAACACTTGGATTTTAATTGGTATCCACCCCGGTCGAGTGACTAATCCAAGGGTCCACTCTCCTCACACTCTCATACACTATGAAAGTCTCCTTCTTGAGGTGGAGAAACCTCTTACAAGCTTTCACAAAGATACAACAAGAAACAAAGCAAATACAAATGAAATCTTACAAGATTTACAATGAATAAGCTCACACTTTGTTCTCCTTGCTATCTTCAAGCTTGTGATCGCCTCTAGAACTTTGGAAGTGCACCAACACTAAGCCCCAAAGCTTCTCTTGAAATGGCGTGGAAGGAGGAAGAAGAGCTTCGCTTCAAACCTGCGTGAAAGACCTTATACCCGACGCCTAGGGTTTCTGAATCGATTACCCAATCGATTACCACGTAGGATTTAGTCGTTCAACGGCTAGTTTTCAAACCGTAATCGATTAGCCAATCGATTACGAATGTCCTGAATCGATTACCCAATCGATTCCGGACTCTCCTGTTCTCTCGTGCAAACTGCTGTAATCGATTACCCAATCTATTACCGATACCCTGAATCGATTAACAAATCGATTCAGTGCCCTTCTGTCCTCTCGCACAAACCGCCCTAATCGATCACCTGATCGATTCACCCAATCGATTACCCAATCGATTGAGTCCAACCTAACTTGTTTCCACAAGCCTAGGTTTCCCTTCCAAGCGTCCGGTCAACCCCTTTGACCAACTTGGATGTCTTCTGCCTGGATCCCATCTCGGACTTAACCTGGTTCCCAACCAGATTCGCCTAACCCTCGAGTTAGGTCTAATCTCTCGGTAGACTTCCACCTTGCCAGCATGCGATCTCCCCGATCCATCTGGACTTCACCTAGTCCCACTAGGTGTGCCTAGTCCCACTAGGTCTTTTCCCATGCCAGCGTACGATCTCCCCGATCCACCTGGACTTCACCTAGTCCCACTAGGTGTGCCTAGTCCCACTAGGTCTTTTCCCATGCCAGCGTACGATTTCCCCGATCCACCTGGACTTCACCTAGCCCCACTAGGTGTACCTAGTCCTACTAGGTCTTTTCCCAGTCAAGCCTCCAGTCAACCTTGACCCACTTGACTCACACATCATGACCACTCAAACATCATTATCAAATATCGAAACATACGACCTCAAGCTCACCCGAGCTTACCAGACTCAAGCTCACCTGAGCTTTGTCAAACTAGGTCAACCCTGACCTAACCAAGATTGCACCAACAATCTCCCACAGACCTAAGCTCACCCGAGCTTAGTCAAACTAGGTCAACCCTGACCTAACCAAGATTGCACCAACAGGGACTACTACAAGGAGCTGAAGCATCAGACCAACAGAAGGAAAGCCAGCCGAAAGAAGGAAGATCTAGCTGAACCCTCAATGTCTAAGACCAAATCAAATGTGACGTGCTACGAATGCAACAAGAAGGGACACTACAAATCGGAGTATCCTAATCTAAAAGAAGCCAAGAAGACTCGAAGAAAGAAGACTCTTCAAGCCACGTGGGACGAATCTTCCTCCGAAGAAGAAGAAGAGGCCCCACAATCGAACCTTCTTGCCTTGACCGCTTCGGAAGACATCGACACCGGATCAGAATCGGAGCCGGACGACGGAAGGCTCACAATTTCGGAGAACGACAAAATAACTGTAAGTGGTTACTCTGAATTAGAATTATTAAAGTTAATTGCCTACTTATCTCGTAACTTGGAGAAAGCCAAAATCCGAGTCGAGTCCCTCCGACAGGAAGTAAAACTCCTGAATGAGGGAGCTGACTCTAGATCTTTGACCGAGAAGGTTCAAGAAGGAACCTCTACTCAAGTTGAAAAGCTTGAGAAAGAGAACTCCTCCTTGAAAACTCAAGTCAAGGACCTTAGGGCAGCTTTAGAACGATTCACTTCGGGTTCCAAGGGTCTTGACATGATCCTTGGAAAACAGAAGTCCGTTCTAAATCGATCCGGGTTAGGGTATCGAACTAGGTCGACTAAGGACTAGGACTGGTTAGGGTATCGAACTAGGTCGAAAACAGAAGTCCGTTCTAAATCCTAGGACTGGTTAGACTAAGGACTAAAACGATTTAACTGAAATTTGAATAACATAGTATTGGGTGGAGGTGAGATGATAGTACGTTAGGGAAGCCATTTTGGCGGAACTAGCCGAAACTACCGATCCAAGACCCAAACTAGTTAGACCAAAATCTTTCAAGGAGTAACTTGAAGATGAATTTTCAATAAAAGGCTTTGTCAAGGAAAGGGTTGATGATCCAATAAGGCTACGACCAAAGAAGGCCTAGTGCCTCGCCAAGACCTGGAAGTCGATTATTGAAAACCAAATTCACTTTACTATTGTCATATTTGAATCTAACACAAATTTCAATTAATTTTAGATTTAACCATTTTTCAAAATAAATTTAAAAGTAATTGTTTTCAAAATTAATTCAACATTTCAAAATTAATCATTTTTTTAAAAATAAAATCTTTACTTCTGATAAAACCTGTCTCACAAAACCCATAAGGTTAATGTAATTGATAACTATAGATTGGGTGAGACAGACTAGGTTGTGAAAATCAATTTAAGCTATCCTTGATTCTAATTGGATCCAAATCAATAAATTCTTTATGTGTAGGAACATAAAGATTTGGACCAATGGATGTTGGATAGCGGGTGCTCCAGACATATGACTGGGGACAAATTGAAATTCACCAAAGTCAAGTTTAAGAACCTAGGCTCAGTAGCATTTGGCAACAATGCTACACTCAAAGTCATTGGGTCAGGTAACATTGAACTCAAATCTGATTTTGTAATTAAAAAGGTACTCTTGGTTGAGAACTTTAAATTTAATTTGCTTAGTATAAGTCAATTATGTGATACTGGCTATGTAGTTACCTTTACCAACTCTGACTGCCTGATTAGAAATCTACAAGACTCAGAAGTCATGCTTAAGGGTACTAGGAAAAATAATGTTTATACTATAAACCTACTCTTAGTACCTAAATGCCTTTTAACTCAATTAGAAGAATCTAACCTCTGGCATAGGAGATTAGGTCACACTAATCTAAGGCAAATTTCAAAAATTACCCAACTTGGTTTAATTAAAGGAATACCAAAAATTAAGAACCATGAAAACATGATATGTGACTCATGCAACCAAGGTAAACAAATCAGGTCTAATCACAAACAAGTTCAATCAGACCTAACTCAAACCACACTTGAGCTCCTGCACCTTGACCTATTTGATTTGCATGGAGCCAAGTCACTAAGCGGAAACCGGTACTGCTTAGTCATTATCGATGATTACTCTAGGTTTACTTGGGTAAGATTCCTAAAAACTAAGGATGAAACCCTAAATCTATTCATTGACCTATGTAAGCTAATTGAGAATCAAAATGATACCAAAATCAAAAGACTTAGGAGTGATTATGGGGGAGTTTGAAAATCAAAGGTTTGAGGAATTTTGTAAGATAACGGGTATATTCACGAATTTTCGTGTCCTTGAACCCCCAGCAAATAGGATAGTAGAAAGGAAAATAGAACCCTACAAGAAGCCGCTAGGACTATGCTCAATGAATTCAATCTAGCTAATCAATTTGGGCAGAAGCAATTAGTAACGACTTGCTATATCCAAAATAGGGTCCTAATCAACAAAACGACATAATAAACTCCCTATGAATTATATTATCATAGACTTCTAATCTACACTACTAAGGGTCTTTGGGTGCAAAGTCCATATCCTAAACACCAAGGACTACTAGGAAAATTCCAGTCTAAGTCACCCTGGAATATTTTTAGGATATTCAACACAACTAGAACTATAGGGTCTACAATAAACAAACTAATAAAATTAAAGAAACAATAAATTAATATTTGATGAGGAAACTAATTCAAAATCTGATAATCCAAATCTAATCCATCAAATATTGATCAAGAAGATAATGAACAAATTATTGAACCATCAATTGAACCACTAGTTGAACCTCTAAATGAACTGACTATTGAACCAACTACTGAGTCAATTGAACCAATAATTGAACCAACCCAAGTAATTGAACCAAATACTGAACCGAACCGTCCAGCCGGACCTGAGGCTGAACCAAGTTCTAGAAGAACCAAGAAACCCAGACTCAGTCACCCAACTGATCAAATTGTGGGTGATCCAACCTTAGGAGTCAGAACTAGGTCTTCCTATAGAAATCTTAGTCAGATCGCACTGATTTCAAAAATTGAACCTAAGACTATAGAGGAAGCCTTACCTGATCCTGATTGGATCATAGCAATGCAAGAGG